>WYDI02001423.1:0-68565 GCA_009867235.2 Psittacus erithacus
TTACTGTAAGGGTGGTGAGGCACTGGAATGGGTTGTCCAGGGAAGTTGTGAATGCTCCATCCCTGGCAGTGTTCAAGGCCAGTTTGGACAGAGCCTTGGGTGACATGGTTTAGTGTGAGGTGCCCCTGGCCATGACAGGGGGGTTGGAACTGGATGATCTTAAGGTTGTTTCCAACTCTAACTATTCTATGATTCTATATTGTGATTTTAAGTGTACACACATTAGCAGAAATACTGGAATTACTTGGGTGTGGCTTTCATACATTATCCTGTTCCACCCAAATAGAGAATTACTGTGAAGCTGATGTAGCCAAAAAAGTGATCATTTCATTGCGCTTTTAAAGGCCAAAGTTGGGTTTTTCTAAGCTTTGACTTCTTTTTTTCCTTAACAACTCATTCACTATGAACAGTACATTTTATACAAGTGGAACTTGTAGAGCAGCCATGAAGATGCCACTGCTATTACTGCCCTCCTTAGTGACCCCAAAGTATTGACAGCAGAGTCAGAGAAGAAGAATAACAGTGAAAGGGCTGAACTGAATATTTCTGCTTGTCTGGACACCAGGAAAAGCAGTTGGTGTAATTGAACAAAGGGGAATTAGGAAAAATATTCTGCCGCTTCAAGTAGGCTACTGAGAATCAAGAGAAATCGTTATGTGACCTTATGCATCTGAATTATGGGAGCCCACTTCTCTCATACTCTTTTTGCATTAGCAGGGTTCCCTCCAGTCCGCATTCCTATAAAGATGATGAAGATCAGGAACTTAATCTCTCCATGCACATCCATCTGGATCTCTCTGAGAGGTACTTATGTAGCCCCATTACCTTAGTTTATCTCACAAGTGCTTTGCTCACTGCCCCAGAAGGCAAATCTGATGAAATTCCAGCATTTATTTTGGAAATGGAGGGAGCAGGAGACTCTGCAGTATATCCAAGGAAGTCTGTGGAGGGAATTGATTTCTTAGTTTGAACCAAAGTCTCTCATATCTCAGATTAGCACTTCAGCTTCTACATGGTTCTTCTTCCCTACCTCAGTTTCCCCTGCACAAAGGAAATTGCTTCCATAGAGGAAACAACATAACTGCTTCAGACTCAGCCTTAATAAACTCACAGAGCAAGAACTCTGAAATAAGCACCTTTATTCTCAGATAACATATTGGTCTAGGATGCTGGTCAGGAAGTGCAGTGGAGCTGTTGCTCAAAGCGTCAGTGATTTCCTCATGAGAAACCTCATGAGAGGGCCATGACAGCCCATCAGCATAGAGGTGCTTCATTTCCTTCATAAAAACATAGAGTAACAAGGGATACAGCTGGATTGTGCTGAAATAGGGAGACTACCTAAACAGGATGAGGTTAATTTGGGTAGTGAGACGAGGTCATGAAGCCTGATGCAGAGCAGAGCTGCCTGTCAGGCGCACAGGCTGAGCCGATACCTCTACACCAGGATGCAGGGCATCCACATGTGAGAGCTGCTTAGTCCAGGCACCAGGCTTGCCTCCCTGCAGTAGTTTGCACTTTGCTAGCAGCACAGACATTAAAAGTTCCTTGAGCTTCCAGAAAGAAGATAAACATGGCTTTCAATGCAGATTAAAATACACACACACTTTTGAAACATGGTCATTACTAATTCATGGATGCTGTCCAGCGAGTGGAGGAAAACATTTCCCTTCATAGGTTTAGCAACAAAACCAAGGGGAAAAAAAAAATCAATGACTTATACTGTACACTAAAACAGCTTAAAACACAAACATTTCCAGAGTACAATATTTCAAGCAGTCTTGTAACCGGAGGAGCTATTTTTTAACTGGATTCCTACTTTTTACTACCAGCAGCCTTGTCTTATTTGCAGAGGCTCTGCTAGCTGTCAGACATCCTGACTCCACTTAATAAACTCACTTAAAGCAGAACTTTCTTAAGTCACAGTGTAACTACATAAATTAGTTGTTTCAGCGTTAGACCAACACACTTCTCTTTCTTCCCTCTCTCCTGAGCACTGAGCTACAACGAAGAAACTCAAGTCTCAAAAGAACCAACAGTTCATTAAGAAGCACTGCCATAACCTGTCATGCCTCATATGCAACAGCTCCTGCTGGCTTTGGTTGGAGCTGCAGGACTGCTTACTTGCGGTTAAAACTAGGCAGAGTTTGGGTCCATAGGTCTGGGTCCCTAAGCTGAGATCCTGCTTTTGAAATAGCTCATGTGCAGTGATACCAGAGAAGGAAATGCAGAGGTGATGCCAGGTCACAGGCAGATTTTGCACTAAGTGAAGCTTAATGCACCAGGAAGTTAAGACACACTCCAGCGTCTCACTAGATAAGCAGGAGCAGGACATTTCATTAATGGCTGGATCTTAGTCTGGTTCCTTGTGGAAATGAAGCTCAAACAAACCCCATAGTGATGTCTCTGTCTCTGTTTCACCCTCCCTTATAACTCCTCCATCCATTGGTCAAATTTATTCACATTCAACAGAAAGAAAGATATTGTAAGAGTAAATAAAACTGAAGGATATGGGCTGCCAAATGAGAGAAGGGTGCCAGAAGTCCTGCTGTCTCAGAGGAAGGCCACTTAACCTTTCAGTGTGTCCAAAAGGGGAAGGGATTTGAGCAGTGGGCTCACACCTTCACAGAAAGAAATACTAAAATGGTGCAAAGCTCCAAGGCACTGGACTCTGCTTATTCCTGTGCTTGAAACTGGTAGCTGTTGCTGTTGCTGCACAGAAGTCCCTTGTGGGAAGCCTGAGGGACTCCAAGAATCACCTAATCCTGCATTTAGCTCTGTTAACCCCTCTCCTGAGTGGGGATGTGTAGCATGAGATCAATTTACTCAATGGCCCCTTTACTGGGAGGGATGATGTAATGTTCCTTCTCGCCATGTAGATTGCCATCCAGAGACAGGGTTGGCTTGACCTCCCAGGGCAGAGACAAGCAAGAGAACCACTCCTTCCCTAGGCTGGCCCATTCAACACCAGAACAGGGGGAAAAGTGCCTTGCACAGGGCCCTCATGGCAGCTGGATGGGAGCCTAGAACAGCATCTAATCCTGCTTTCCAGTCCTTTGCCCTGCCCTGGCTGTCCCTTGGGTGAATGCAGGACCAATGCCAGGCTAGTGATGGGTGATAGATGGCAAAGATCACTGTTGCAAAAAATGGCTTTCTCTCACCTGCTGCTACATGTTGTACCTGGTGGCAGCTGCTATTTTTGCATTAAAGCTCGTTTCTTGCTAACAAATCTCTGTGTTACATCTTGAGAACCAGATCTAGCCCTCTGGTAATTCGATCTTAATTAAACAATTAAGCTGCCAATCCAGCCCCTTTCTGGTAAGCCGTGTATAGCAATATTTGGTGTTAGTCAAACACAACAGACATTTTATCAGCCCTGGTGTTGTAAATATAGCTCGATTTCTAAGCAGATGCTGATAGTAAAGTTTGCCTTGCCCTGCCCTACCTCTCCCACTAAGCTGAGTCATAATAATGCACAGGGTTAGCCCAACTGCACTGTGTGGTGTAATGCTCAGCAAGATTTGGCAGATAGGAGGCCTTACTAATCTTCCGAATCTCATCTTTCACACTGGAGCAGTTGGCTGGGACACATCTTTTTTGCCTGTGTAAGTTATTGTATACGACAATCTTCCAAGTTACATAATGGTTTCTCTCTTCACTCAGAGCCATCCGAGCCCTGCACAGGAATGCACACACATTGCCTCTGACAGCTCGTGAAGTCCTCCAGGGCCACTACTGCCCACCAAGCAGTTTAGAAAGGGCAGGTACTACAAGCTCATACACACGCGTGCTTTCCAAAGAGCCAGTTTCACCTGTCTTGCATCACGTGCCATCACCTTTTGGAGAGTCTTTAGCAGGTTGTGCCAAATTACAATGAGGTTATCAGCAGAAAGAGCTATATTTTTACCCCTCCTGAAATGGAGTTGCCAAAAGTATCTGGTTACACTGTCAGATGAAAAAGCCACATTCACTACAGGAGTCAAGCTCTCATCCATGGGGAGTGACTGAGCTCCAGGAGCCCAGGGGCTGTGGCCCATTCCAAAAGGCAGTTTTTTGACTCAAGGCAAAATCTTTTGCTTATGGAAAAAATATGCCCCTGCAAATGGGGGGGAGCAGATGGGAGGCAGATGCTTCTTTCACTGGGATGGTTCAGCAATATTTTGAATAAGGGCTGGGTGTAGTGGTAGCTAGAAACCTTCTGATGGTTTGTTCACCACAATCCATGCATTTTCCCCAAATCTGAGGTTGGTCTCTGCTGGATCCCAGGCAGATGGTACCCATGTGGCAGATACAGATCTGCCATGGCATGGGCTGCCAGTGGGGTGCAGAGCATCAGTGCTTGTCCTGGCTTCGTGCATTCACTTCCTAATGAGAGCCCAGCCTGCCTAGTACCGGGGCCCAGCATCACCTCTTCAAAACCTTAATAGTGACTCCTCACAGACAATATTTCCAGACACAGAGCTACAGATTCCATAGAGGGCAGTGAGAGGACTCAGTTCTATCTCAATATTTTGTTTTCCCCTTTTTTCAGGCTATTTATTTTCCATTCTTTGCTGCAGTATTTCACTCCTGTTTGTTCCAATGGATGTTTTCTCTCCTTCCTTGCCTGCTTCGTTTCTCACAGCCTTTCCCAACCTAGAGACATTTGTGTTCAAATGTTCAAACCTACCATGCTCAAGAGGGTTCAGGAGCTGGGTAAACAAGTTTGCCTGTGTGTTTAGCATACAGCTCAATTGTACAGTTACAGTAGATATTCTGCTTTAATTTGCTTTTAAACAGCCCCTTCAAACAGCTCAGAGCTTTGGACATTGTTCTCTTAGGTGCATTACAAAACCATAATTAATTAGCTGGGCTCCCCTGTGGATTTTCTCGGATTTTACCCAATCTTTGTGCCAATTTTAATGACCTTCCCAGTCAGGGGCTTTACATCTGTAAATGCTGAGTGCCATTCAGCACTCAGTAAACAAGGGGTATCTGAGCAAAATAGCTGGAGCTTGAAATCAAACGGTTTACTTGTTTATGCTACAGGAGACACTGTCGGTCTGGGTGGCTCTTAGCACCTGCCGTGCCCTTTGATGCCTGAATTTCAGCTTTCTGTCCCATATTAAGAGAACTCAAGATTTATTTGTGTTACCCTTCCATAAAGTTGGGTTTCTGGGAAGATCTGTATTGCAGAGCCCTTCTATCCCCCCCCTTCTTCTTTGTCCTTTTAAAGCACAAAACTGCACTTCGTTCATTGTCCATGCAGAACTTGCTGAGAGCTCTTCACAGAGAAATCAGCCAAGCAACTTTCAGCTGCTCCTTCTTCCTGATGGCTTCAGGCCAACATTCCCTAGCAGGTGTCAGATACCAGCAGATAAGAAGGAAGAGAAAGGAAAGAAAGAAAAATGAGCAACAGGAAAAGATTCGGCAGCCTGTCATGTGTGCACAGCCCATCTATCACCTCAAGGTGCTCAATAGCGCTTCAGATTCTAGCACACATGGTGCAAATGCAACATGGACTTTCACTCCACCTTGGAAGCCCACCTTGTGCAGGCTGTTGCTGCAGGGCAGTAAGTTCTACCCATGCAGCGGAGGGCATCTTTGGAAATCAGCAGGCAGCTGGTGGCTGAAGAGGAGGGATGCAAATACTGATTTTGTTTTGGTCAAAGTTGAATTTTAGGTGGTTCTTTTTCAGGCAGAAGGGTGTTTCAGTGTGTTGGAAAGCAGCAGCTCAGGATCCAACTCTAGTTTTTGATGGATATGGTATGTGAGCATAGGAAAGACACAGTTACTTGGATCAACGTCTGGCATGAGAAGCACCAAAAATAACTAGGCTCAAGAGTCAGGAGGGTTGCATTAGAGTGCTGGCTTCACATGAGTACAAAGCCACACCATGGAAATGTAAACATAAGAGATGATTTTCCATGTGATGTTGAAGTTCCATGCTATAACATGTCAAGCAGATTTTCTATGCATTCTGAAAATATACACATATTCAGACAATATGAAACTATAGCAAGGATTTCCCTGTGCGGGGAGCAGAGACTGCACAGCCAAAAGAAGTGCTTTTTTAGTACTAATTAGAGGAGCCAGGATAAACCATGAAATAAAATTACCTCCCTGAGGTATACAACCTGTCCTCACCAATATGAATTACAATTGCTCATGAATGAGGTGAATCAGTGTCAGGTTTTAAATGGACTAGGTCTAGGTTAGTGTACAGTCCTCTATGTTCAGGATCTCTGTAATTGCACCTACATTAGTACAGCAAGAACTGTAGCAATACAACCAGCCAAACTTCTTGGTCTGCTGCTTCTGCAGCGACTTGATGGCCTTCATGAGCCTTCATGCAAGAGCAGCCGTTCAAAGGGCTGAATGCTGAGTAAGACATAAGCAGACACTGCCGGAGGTAAGCTCACTAATAAAAGAAAAGTGATTAGGCAACAGTGCTCTGGCTGTGCCCTGGCTCTCCATCTGTAAAACAAAGATGATGGTATCGCCCTTATCTTGCCGGGGAGTTGTGAAGATACATCACATTAAAGGTGATTTAAGAGGTGCTCAGAGAACTGGTGGGTAGAGGAGCAATGTAATTGCTTCAAAGAGCAAGATTTTCTTGCTGCAGTTCTTAACTTTCAGATAGAGCAGGGCAAAAGCTGGTGTAAACTGCTCCTTCAGGACTCTCCAATGGGAGCAGCTTCGCACCCTTTTGATCTTCCCAGGGCTGATATTAAGTTCATTGTTTGGGTTTGCTGAGGCTGGAGTACCTCCTGGGAGATGTCGCATAACCCAGGTAATTGGGACTTTCCCTGGACTGAAAATAAACTGGAGCACACCGGGGAAGAACGTATATGCCCAATCCTTTTTCTTTGAAGCATTGACTAAATGGAAGGGAAGCACCAGTTTCTACCTGATACTTCCATGTAAACCTGATGAAGTTCAAATGAGAGATGCAGTGTGAAATGAAAAGAGTTTTTTAGAGTACCTGAGTAGATACAGTGGGGGAAAGTATCCAGAAGTTAGTGAATGATTTTGCCTGCTTCTGTTCTCTGTATCCAAGGAGCAATAGGTTTTTCTAAGTGACCTGAATTATTGATTTTGAATCATGAATATATATTCAATGATTAATAACAAGCTGGCTTTAGGCAGTTGTTTTCTTAATCAGTAGGCATGATGATTAAAACCTATGGGCTGTGAGAGGATTGCTGTCTGAGTTCAGTCCATTCACAGTCTGCAGCTAATGAAAAGCTAATAAAGACACTTTTCAGCATCTGTCAAATTCCAGAGCACTAAGGGTCTCTCCCCTGTGGGAATATCTTGCCAATGGTCACTTTCTCTCAGCCAGCCTGAGTGGCAGCCCCTTCACAGCAGGACGGATGTTTGTACTTCCCACAACCATATTTATTATTTTACCTTAGGAGGAACAAAATCTGCAGACATTTTAAGTGGCTGGAAACCTTGGCTGGCTCAACGTTTCAGGAACAGGTAAGAGATGTCTGATGGGGAAAGCAACTAGCTGCCGGGCCAGCCCATGGTGCTGCAGCAATGTTAACAAGCAATGCGTGCTTGTTGTATGCCAATTACATTGGTACTCACCATATCTGCAGTATACTAAACCCTGTGGTTTTAATGACGAAAAGATAAAAGGGAGTTAATCTGTTTGTGTACAACCACATTAACCTTGCTGATGTTGGTGGAGTCATCCAGACCTTGGTGTGGTAATTGATCCATGCCAATGCTAACTAGAGCAGAAGCTGGCCAAAGGACAGCCAGAGCACTCACATAACACGCAGATGTTAACCGTGCAGTTCCTGGGATGGGGCTTTTAAGACAAAGACATAGTGTGGTTCTGAAGTTTTATAAAGCCATTTCAGAGTTGTCAGAGTGTTAACAAAGATGGACCAAAGGACGACATGAATTTGCAGGTCTGGCAAATGGGGAGCCCTTCATGCCTGCTGTGAGCCAGCTTCTGCCTGATAAACTCAGCTCAGCCTTGGTGCTTCTGGTGGTCTAACCTTGGCTGTGTCACTCTGAGTGGGTGCAGACTCATTTTTCCCTTTATACACGATCATACATGGGGTCCTGCACAAGGCAGATTTACCACATCATTACCACTGGTTCAGAAAACACGTGCCTGTTATGAGAGTTAACTATGGATATAACCTATCTCTTTGGAGAAGCTAATACCAGGCCTCAGTGCCGTTGAAGTGCCCTTCAGATGTGAAATTTTGCCATGCAATTCCAGCAAATGGACACGTGGAGTCTATTTTTAGTTCTAAATACCCCCACTTTGGGACTGCTTTTCCCTTTATTTCCTTTCATCACAGCAAGGCGCTTATTAAGAACCCGCTTCTGCAGCAGCACAGACTCATACAATTTAGATTTTATTTGTTGAAGAATAACCATCTGTCAGCTACTGGGAAGGAGGAAAAGAATCCATCCCTGACGATTTGGAGATCTGCAGGTCTATAGCTAACTCTCTGAACGCACCATATCTCAGAGCAGGAACTGAAATACCCTGGGAAATCAAACACGATAATAGAGTAATAAAATGTTCAGAGAGGTGACGTGTAAATGTGCAGCGTGAGGGTGGAAGCACTTGCCCACAGAAAGCAAAAGGCTCAGGTTAATAATCAAAATGACCTCAGAGTAATAAATTAGGCAAGAAAAGTGAACGATGGAAAGGAAACTGCTCTTTGAATACTCATTGTCTGAGAGCTGTTTGGCAGCTCTCAATGCAATCAGCAAGTGCTCCCCGGTGCAGGTCCCTAGTTACCTGTTATGCTTGTGGTGAGCTTGCTGAAGGGTGCGCTGCAGAAACCACCAGAAAGGTCGCAGACTGCACACATATGGTGTGGTGGGTATGTGAACTGCTCTGCATAATTACTCACCTTCTTTAATAAATTCCCTGGGCTCAGCTGAGACTTCCAGTGGCAGCACAAGGGGGACCTGCATCAATGTACACCCGGAACAGTGGCTGCTTTTACAGGCTCAGAAGGCTCCTTCACTGATGCGTAACAGACTGTGGAGCCAAACGTGCATTTGCACTGCCTGCTGGGCTTAAGCCAGTCCCACAGGCTGTCACAATCCACCCCTGCTGCTTACAAAATTAGTCCTGCCCCACACATTGCTGGGAGGTGACATGAGGTGGGAGGATGTAGCTTTAAACATTGCTTTGAGTGTATGGCCCTGGTCTGCACTTCCAGTGTGCCTGCAGTCTGGAGGAGCTGCAGACAATTTTGGGATGCTCTTTGGTACCTGGGTACCTGCGCTTTGCCAATGGAGACAATGAAAACTATCTAATGAGCATTTGCCTATTCACAGGGGCTCCTGGGTAATTTGTTTTGCTCCCTATTGCAACAACTGACACTCAAACCTGAACAAAAAGAGCCGTACTCATTGAGAAATGGTGAGGTTCCTCTTGCCCAGACTAAGGCATATTACTTACAGGCATCCCTACACACTCTGTGCACTCGCCATCCTGTTGTCTCCTAGGTCTTGTCCACAGCATTTGGTATACATATAGATGCTCTGTTACTGCCCAGTTCATATCTCAGACAACACAACCCAAATGTGCCTTTTTCCTTCTGTTGTGGGAACCCTGTGCCCAAACCTGAGCCAGTTCCTGGCCCTCATCCTTGGAGTACTTCAAGCTATTTGTGGGGGAATTGTCAAGCACCCATAGCTGAATGGTCAGCATCTGCTGCAGGAGCATGTCTGCTATGGATTCCAGGGTTCCTGGTGCCTCTTCTCCAGCAATTGTCCTGTTTTCCTCTGGGAGGGCTTTTTCCTTCCTCACCTACCAGTGTAACTGGAAAACCAGCTCACCAGACTGTGGGTACAGCCAGCTGGAGGAAGAGGATGTGATGTGAGATGCTGTAGTGGATTATCTACTGGACCCTCTGGAAGTTCATTCAGTGTCACACTAGCCCTGAGCACCATCCTTACTCACAGCTTCTTGCAAACCCTCAGGCATTAACCCTGTTTGATGTTTGATTGAAAGCTCACAAAACCTGTTCTCACCATGCTTGGATCTTGAGGCAAGAGCAGAGATCAATCCAGGTCAATGCTGTGTACAGGCTGCAGGAAACACATCTCCTTTGGCTGTTGAAATATTGGTGCTCTCCCCTGTGGAAAGTCAACCTCTCTTTTCCCTTGGGAGTCTCACCATAAGACTATTAATTGACCTGTCTCAGTTGCGTCATGCTCTCCGACACAAAGAAGCTTAACTGTTTACAGAGGGCCAGAGCTGGGCAGGCTTGCCCTCCTTTGCCTATGCAATTAATACATTCTCCATCACTCATCATTTGCCAAGCACAGATGGGCTTAGAGGCCATTCCCCTGTAATCTACATAGTATAAAAAAAGGAGAAATTGCAGTTTTGGGGGAACAAATATTATACTTAAGTCTGAGTAAGAGACAATTATGGGGTTTTATGTCTTGCTGTACAAACCCGAGTACCGGAAACTGGGAGAGCATAGAAAATGAGACATCAGTATAGGCTTATCTTCTCTCTCCTTATGAATGTTCCATGTGGCTGCTGGGTCACATGGACCTTTGCTCCTATGTTCTACTAACTGCACTGGTGTCCCTCAAGTGTGAAATATATTCCCTTGCACTAAATGCCATTAACGACACACACCTTCCTATTGAAAGCTAACCCAAGATTTCCTGGAGAAAGAAGGAAGACAACACCCCAGCTCATGTGATTTTTGGTAACTATATGATTTCTTTTTGAATTTCCTCTTTTCCATCCCATCTGAACTGTGTCTACAGCAAGCCTAAGGAGGCTCAGCACAACCTGAACTTGGAAAAAGAGGGAGATTAAAAGGATCAGGAACTGGCTCATAAGTGATGGAGAAAGCTTGTGGTGGGAGAGAAGAAGCCACTCAGGAAATTTTGATAAGAAACAGGATTAAATTACACCAGTTTACATAGCTGAGCTGTGTCAGAGCCTTGCCCTGTGTAACACACACCGTGTACTAGAGATTAATGCAAAGAGCTGCTATGTCACCTCTCTTTTCTTCTTCCCAGCAAGCCTCACCTGTCAGTCACCATAAATTGCCAGATTAGACATTTACTAGCTGTTGGGGTTAAATGTGTTACTTTCATGTGCTAGCTGGAAGCTCGTAATTACCTCACACCTTCTTATCAGAGACCAGCTTCATTTTCCCGTTGCTCTTACTTTTATAGTTGGTTTACCTGCTGTAAATCTGTCTCCACTGGGGATGCCTCATTTACATCCATTTATTGCAAGGAAGTCTGAGCTAAATTAACGTTAATTGACTCCAGTTCTGAGAAGTTTTAGCCATCATTTGCAGTACAGGGCAAGAGATTTTCTGACCATGTAGGTACATGAACTTTAAAGGTGCTGGGCTAAATTCTGTCCTTTGGTAACGCAATATCCACGCAGAGCAATTTTTGTACTTTAAAGTGCAGTTACTTCAGTGTAAATTAGGGCAGAATCTACTCCAACACTAAGTTTTTCCAACATCTAATTAAAAAACTACATGCTAAAACAATTCCCTCCTGCTAGGAAACTTTGGATTCATTTGAAGTTTGGAAAATATCTTGCTTTTATGTCTGGACTCTCAAGGGCTGTTAACATGTCCTGAGGCTGCTGAAATGGCTTTTCAATTCCATACAATTGCACTGATGAAGTTAAATCATAATTTCAAATTATCTGCCTTATTTTCCATTTTCATGTTGCTTGCTCAATTTCTCACCATCCCTGCTGCCTTATATTTTGGAAATGCTGAAGAAGAGCGGAGAACCAGGCATGGATCATTACTTGCACAACTCAGCTCTAGTCCAGAGTTATCTGCAAAAGAGATGTTAAGGGGTTTGAGTTTTGGTTTTTTCCTTTTTAGCTTTTCAAACAGGCTATTGAGGGAACAGCTTTTAGCCAATATGTTTGTGCATCATGTTACATGCAAGGGTATTGGGTGGGGGAATGCTCAAGGAATCGCTATTGGTAGAGCCTGATTCCTCTCTCGTGGTATAGAGCAGCACCCTGCAACTTGCCAAGCATGCTTACTCATGTCTCTGGGCTGCATTTTCCAATGTTTCTGCCATCCTCCTTCACAGCCATTTGCTGTCACCAACTGTTAATAAGCCTCAGCATGGGCTTTGTTCTAGTAGATCTTGTAGGAGCCATTAGGCTACTGGAATAGTCTCTCTTCACATTCTGTTAGTACCAACACTGCCTTGAAGCCCACAGCATGTGAAAGTCATATTTCTAGGGAAGACAGCAAGATGTCGATCATGCTATATCCATTTCAGTGCTCTGTTGCAAGCAGCTAGCGTGTTTCCATCTTGAAAAGGGACTGACAGTCCCAAATGCTCTGATCACCTGCAAGGCAAGTGGGCTACAGCACTGTCTGGTTAAAGAGCATGATGGCCACTGATGGGTGTGCAGAGAACATCAACATGGACACATCCTTCATACTTAGAAGCCTGTGAAGATTTTGACACAAAAAGATTTACCAACTGGGTCCAGCTTTATTTTAACCAGGTTCTTTCTTTTACTGGGAAGAGCCTTCACAGCCTAGGTAGAGGATCTTCATGAGTCTTCTCTGAAGTCTCATAATGAATGATTGTGGTCATGGGTTTTCTGTGGAGCAGGCAGATGCAGGCAACAGATGGTGCACTGCAGATAGTGTTTTCAGAATAACTGTAGCCTCTGGTTTGGGGGGGACTTTGGTATAAACAGAGAGCTGTCAGATCATGCTATGAATACACCCCAGCTTTTTAAATCCAAGTCTTTCTCTATACCAGAGATAGCAATACCCCAGTGTACCATGCTGTGACAAACAAACACAAGATAACAGCCCCACCAACCTTTCACTGGGGAAGACTCTCTTCCAGAAAGATGATGCTCCATTAAAAGTGAAAGTGGCACTTTCTCATGGGAAACAGCAATTATTCCCATCTAGGTACAAAGCTGGAAATTGAGCGCTGGAGCCGGTTGGGTGCTTTTGCTGGAGCAGGAGCCTGTGTGTAAATCTTGGCAGTTTTTTTCCTAACTGGCTCAGCTGGTGTGTCTTCACTTAAATTGGGCAAATTGCTTGGAATTCACTTTCCTTCATTTTTTGTCAAAGCTGTATTCTAATTGGGAGCTTTCAGGTGTCCTGTTTCTGGCAAAAAGAATTGCGGGGCAATAAAGAATGTTTCTTTATAATTTTCTGCAAGTTATCCATATTTTCCAAAGTGGAGAAACTTTGGAAAAAATTACAAACTGCCAATAAGAAGGAGGAAGACAGAAAAAATGCCCAAAATGACTTATACTGTAATGAACTATTCAAAACTGTGAAAGCTACAAGGTATTTTTGTGACTTTTTCATTTCAAAGTATTCTGTTGGGATCCTGTAGGCGAGATTTTGCTTAGCAAAACTACTTCCTTTCTGACCATCCCTCTGCCTAGGCTTTCCATAAAGGACCACCTTTTCGGTATCCATCTGCTGTTGCTCTTTCCAATTAATGTTTTACTGTTTTAACTTTCTACAGAAAGGCATAAAAGCCTTCTAATGTCCATCTCAAAGATAACTGACACTAATTATGCCTTTCTGAATGTCGGAACTTTTTGTTAGTCTCCTGAAGGCTCCTGTTTCAATGCACAGCTATAACAAACCATATCACTGCAAATAGGACAAAAAATGTTTTGGCTGGATTAAGACTCCTCAAAAAGCAGTTTTTGGACCAAGTCAACAGTAACCAGTTATTTTTTTGCATACAAGCTTGCTAGAAATTTTGGGGTAACTGCTAAAGTGTTTCATCTGCTTGGAATCATTGGAGGGAATAGACCCGTTAACTTCAATGTTGCTAAGTGACATTTTCACAACAGTTAACTGATTTCAATCTAATTTTTACAACATTTTGGAATAGATGGAGGTGTGTGCCACTTAAGGGAGGCCTTGCACACGTGATAGAAATGAGATAGAAGAACATTGTAGATGATACAAGCAGGAACCTTGAGCAGCCAAGCCAAAGTAGATAGGATTTCCTGGGATAGGCTCCCTTTAGGGCTTGCAGTGGGTTAAGTGACAGAGTTGGAAAGCACCCACAGTGATGCCCACGCAGCATAATTCCCAAGCAAGCTGCACCCAGTGGTGTGGAGGCTTGTATGTGTCATCTTCAGTTGTCACCTTGATGAGACTGCAAGCCCTGCATTGCCCTGGCTTAAGGAGAGGGATTTTGCAACCTTTGAATTCAATCAGTGAGCCTGGCGACTCAATTGGGATGTCTCATCGTCTCCATGCACTCTGAGTATCTTGAAACAATGCCTTAACTCCAAAACATCTGAAGTGAACGTTTCACCTCCCAAATACAAAAAAGACAGAGAATATGTGTTTCCAAAAGAAAAAAACCTTTTGAAAAGAAAAAAAAGAGATCTGCTTGGGCCAATGCAAATATATAATCATTTCCAAATAATTTTGGTTTCAACCATTCTATTAAAAAGTAGAAAAAACCCCACCACCCTGCGCTTTTTATAAGTCAAAATAATTTTCTCATTTAAAAATTAGACAGTAAGAGTTTTGGTTTAGAAAACATCCAAATAAAATATTACTTTTGATAGGCCTGAATTTGTTGAAAGAGAGCCCTTCCCGATAGCATGAATTTATTTGTGACAAATCAAAGCTTTCAGATAAGCAAGTTCAATGCATTCCCCACTGTCTGGTTCTGCTACCTACAGCATAAATTCTCTGACACTGTTCACATCTTGCTGGATCTTGCAGAACTGGGTTAGTTCCTTCTAGTGTTGCCAGGAATGCAAATCTCAGATCGCTAGGGTAGCTAGGGATATGTCACAGCATGAAAGGGATATGTTACAGCATGAAGCTGAGGCATTCGCTGTCCATCAGAAAGGAACAACCTGGATTTAGCAGGACATGGTCAATCTAAGGACTTCACTGAGTGTGAAGTCATTGCAGGCCCATTCACACAAATGCATTGCTAGGGTGCAATCCACAGGTCCTTTTCCTTTGCCCTGATGTGGGCAGACAGGAATTGGCCCTGGATTTGAAAGTGGTACTTCCAGAAGTGGAGATTACTAATTCCCTTGAATTTCCGACACAACCATTCCCTGTTTAACTCCATAATAGTAAGCCGATTCCCTTTACACCAGAGGAAATGCATTTTTACTTCACAGAAGGAAGCATAATAATTGTCTTTCCAGTTACAAGTATTTTGGACACTTGTTAACTATTCTCCTGAAAGAACTGATGCCAAGATTTGCATTTTCCTTTGTTTTAAGGAGAACAACAGCTTTTTATGCTCTTACAAATAGCTGTACAAAAATACAATTAACTGTTCCCTGAGCTGTTGACAGCTGGCAGCATCATTTTGTGGTGAAATATCAAAACTACAATCATTCTATCTTGTAAAGGGCAAGTAACCTGCAACAATTAGGAGCTTTTAAAACAGTTGCTCTTCTTCCTGGAGAGGGTGAGTTTACAGTTTAATTTAACCATGCAGGTTTTGCCCTGTCCTCTCCTGAATGTAGAAGGAAGATCAGCAACAGCACTCCAGTTCTTCAAGTATTCATTACCTGCATCCCATTGTGGGATATCATGGGATGGTGGTGGATTTCACAGCCAGCAAAGAGCTGAAAGATGCTGCTTTTATTATTAGTTAGGGAGAACATCTGTCCCAGACTTTTGCCTTGTCAGAGTAATTATTCCAATCATACAGGAAAAACAAACTCCCCCATTGAAAACAACTGGATAAGAAACTAAGAGGCAAAACAGAATTCTTTGTCTGCCACAAAGGACGTTTGATATCCTGCTGCCTGAGAAGAGTCTGTCATAAAAAAAACAAAGAAAGAAGAGGGAGAAAAGAGTAACTTGGATCATTCTGTCCTTTAGACTGGGTCTGCTGGGAGATGTTCTGGTGCAATCTCTCTCAGCAGCTATTTAAATGGAAAAATTTTCTGCTAGATACCGAAAAAGATTTATTTTATACCCACCTCTGAAACTATGAAAACATGTGTTTTCCCGTGTGCAAGCAGAAAACATACCTTGGGACACTCAATCAGACAGCTGAATGCACACTTGACCAATTTGTGCATGTGAGTTCCTGTCTGAATAATGTCTCCAGAGGACTCATCTAAGGTTACATATAGGAAATATGATACTTCATTCATTGCTTAAGTATGCTCAGCCAGCAGGTAGTAGTGTCTGGAGACATGGCTATGCGCAACCCACCACCACCACAACTGTACCAGGTCCTCAGATAAAGGAAGCAAGTTGTAACCTCCAACAGGGACTAGAGAAAGGGAAGGGTCATATGAGGGAATCCCAGGAATTACCCCAAATCAGGTAAATCCAATAAATCACTCAAGCAAGACCTTTTCATCCTTTTCTCATTGCTACATCTATTTTTCGGAAAGAAGCTGGACTCTGAACAGGAAACCACTGAGGGCTTCAATATCCTCCATTCTCCATTAAGACAACTGAGGAGCTTTACAAGTGGTAAAACCTTTTATCATTGTAGATGCATCCTATATTTTTCTTCCCAAGCATGCAAGGCTTGTGCATCATCGTCTGCAACTCTGTACACACATAGGCAAGAAGAATTTTTCTTGGACAGGAAGGTAAAAGCCGGACTGAAGCCAAATCCTTTGGAAGACACTTATTTCCTATTAGAGAGGAGATGCAACAAGCTTTGTTAGCTAGGAAGATCCAGGTCCCTAGATATTGCATTCAAGAGTTTCTACATCTGTGCAGAGCAGTAGGAGAGAGGCCAGGAGGGTCCAGGGAGTAGACTCGTAAGGTCTGGAAGATGCAGGCTACATGTTTTCCTCTGTCATGGGCTGCTTATCTCCTCTTTCAGAGTCACCTGGTCTTCACCCCTTCCCAGCAGCCTCACCATGCAATTGCTGGTGTCAGACAGGTACCCACAAATGCTTGTTCCAGTGCAACAGAGCTTTTTGCAGCTTAGCTTGAGCCAATTTGGAAAGAAAGGAACTTTATCTGAGGCACGAGGGGAGTGTGCTCACAGGGAGGTCATCACCCTGTGCAACTTCCTTGTGTAGAGAAGCCCTTCAATATGTGTCACCCTTCTCCTCCTTAAAGTGGAGCCAGTCAGGCTGCTTAGGCACACTGAGAAGAAAGAAATTTAAGACGGATGCAAATGTGATTATGGGTCTGAGTTTAGACTGAGATGGAGATACCAGCTTTTCTCTAAGCTCACAAGCCTTTCTGTAAGGCACTAATGATAATACTGAATGCATACAGTAGTGCTGACTGGTCTGTAGAAATATCCTCAAAATATTTTCTTATTTGCCTTTTCCTTTCTTATTCCTCAGAAAAATTTAATCCCAAAACCATGCGGGAGACTTTGCTGATCTCAGGCACCTTTCAGCACTTTAAAAAGTGTTGAGCCATCATGTCTTCTGCACACCAAGACTTCCTCCTAGCAGAGTGCTGCCAGTCGCTGGTGCAGTTTCCTGGTTGAGTTTTAGAACATAAAACCAGGTATTTATTTTTTTGGAAATGCCATTAAAAAGCTTTACCTTCATACCAGGCAAGCAAAGGCTGAACTCAGGTTAGACTGTGCGTTATTTCATACTTATGGTCCTAATTGTGTTTTTGCAGTGTTTCATGTTACAGTTTTTTCTTGTCTCCTAAGCCTCCTTCACTTGATAAATATACTTGTATTATGAAACTGCCCACTTTCTACATTCTTTTTCACTTTCTTCTCTCACATCAAAGCCAATATAAATAAAGAATAAATTGTTGAGCTAACAAAACTGTTAAGAGAATACACTTTTCCCCTTGGAGCTGTAAAGATTTCCAATACCCTAGCAGAACTGTCTTAGATTGCAATTGTTAATGGAATAAAACAGTGTCAAAAGGTAAACACGGTTGTTTGATAAGTCAGGTTGACTGCGCCTTTCTGGACCGTGTCTCTTGCCTGTCCGCTTTTGTTTTGTTAAGATTAGCTGTTCTCAGTTCAAGGGAGTAGCCAGAAAACGAATTTTGTATACACAGCTCTGTTTGCAACTTCCAACCCCTGCACTTTTTCACTGTAGCACGGCTAGCACGTATCCTGCTTCAGAGCTGCTTTCACAATGCACCCTTGCACAATCTCTAAATCAGACATTGTGGGTGCAACGCTGGGTGAGCATCAAAAGATGATCCAGTGAAAGCCACAGCCAAAACATTCAAAAGGCATACAAATATTAGCAGCTCAACAGTTCTAGCAGGCTGGACAACAATCTGACCTTTGTCATAAGGAAAACCAGAGAGATATCGAGCATTTTGTGCTATTTTCTATAACAGTTCTTGCAATACCTATTTTCTTCCAGGAGCAGCTCATGGCCCTGCTAGGGCTGAGGACTGCAGTCCTGAGCTTGGTCCCCCAGGAATTTATGTCTGAGCTCCAAATAACCTAGTAGCCTTATTTTAAGCATAGATTGGTGTCAACCAAAATTCTGTGGTAAAAGCCAGTTTCACAAAACATTAACCCAGGCTGAGGAAGACTCCTGAGCACAGTTCGCCTTTCCTGATGTTCAGGAAGAGAAATCTCATGAGATGACACAAAAGGGTGGATTTTCTCCAACGGGAATGAGTGGTTTGCCAGCACAACACCCTTGCAGCCCAGCATCTCACGCAGCCAGTAGATACTTTGATATTGAGAGAGATCTGGAGTAATGAGTGGGCAGAATAACATTAGGAATATCAGCACTTAAATGGGAGGTAACAGACTGTTGAAGGTCTAAGTTTTTGCTCTGGGCACCTAAAATGGCTGTTATTTTGAAGTCCCTTTGAGAATTCATTTTTCCACCTCTGTTTGATGCAGCTGATGGACAAATACAGCGTTCAGTTGTCAGCACCGGTCAGGCACCACTGCTGGGTTGGAGAGTGGCTAGAAGGAAGTGACCAGGACTTCCACAAGTGAGGCACAGGCAGATTACTGTATGCAAGGACAAGTCAAGAAACAAATGCATATTTCTTTGTTAAACAAATTCAAATTAAAGGCACATGAATGAGCATTCAGTGGGTTCACTCAGGAGAATGAATATCCTTGATGACCCAAAAAAACACTGAAAGAATGGGATAAAGTTAAGCGAGGGGAATTGCAGAGGTCAGTTTGGAAAGTTTGCTGACTATAAGATCTGTACTAAAACCTGTCCAGGGTTTGCATAAATCTGATCTCCTGCTGAATATCTCTGTGTGCACAGTTATACAGCACTGCTAGGACTGGAAAAATTTCTGACCGTGTTCAACCCACATGGTTAAATGTTGGTTAAGTGTAAGCACTTCAGGTTAAACATGTAATCTGAG
This sequence comes from Psittacus erithacus, assembly GCA_009867235.2. Taxonomy (NCBI): domain Eukaryota; kingdom Metazoa; phylum Chordata; class Aves; order Psittaciformes; family Psittacidae; genus Psittacus; species Psittacus erithacus. Next base: position 19,263 of record WYDI02001423.1, read on the forward strand.
TAGGGGCCTATGACTTTTGCCTGTCAATCTCTAGATTTCTGTCAGAAGTGTTCTTTCTTTATGAATACATTTTACTTCAGCTCTGCCTGATGCAACCCTACAAAATCACACAAATTCTGCACTGGCTTTGTAGTTTGCAGGTTGGTTTTTTGGTCCAGTTCTTCATCAGCTTTTGAGACAGCCAGAGGGAGTGGTTACATTTTAAAGGCATTTACTTCTCCGTCATGGTCAGTTAGAAGTTTGTTCTCTTCCACTTTCCTTTGATGATGTGTCATTTGTTTGCAGGCCATACATACATTTTCAAGAGCTACAGCATCCTTGTGTACAGCAGAGACTGGGATGTGTAGGCAATTCTCAGCTTGTGCAACACAAAAGCGATGGTTACTTGGGCTGGACTTCTCGGTATTGCAAAGGAAGAAGCTGCTATTGTGCTCTATGTAATCATGCCCTGTTGAGTGAATGCATGCCGGACCTCATTAATGATGATACTGTTACATTATGTTAATTGTATTTTTGGAGGTCTGTAATTGTGATTTTTCTGAGCAGCTCAAAAAAAGTTAATTAAAAAAAGATGTTCTCTGAAAAGGGCAAGAGAGATGCTCTCTCAGGAGCTAAGGCAAAAAACAAAAGAAAAGCTGCTTCTGTGCTGTATAATTGATCTTAAACCTAAAGACAAGTTATTAATTAATTAATGCTGCTTCAGATGATCTGAGAGTACATGAACAGGAACTAGGCTATGGACAACAGGAGGTAGGAGATATGAGCAAGAAGGAACAGAATTTCCCTGTTGGCTTCACTCTCCTCAGCAATCCCCTAATTAGGAAAAATTATGAGTATATGCTCCCCTGGGTTGCTTAGAAAGCAGATTTCATAGGTTTCAAGAAGGTGATGACTTGAAGCTATTGCAAGATGTTACAAAAGGATGTCCAACACAGACATGTTCTGCAGTGGTAGGAACACCAGGAGATTTCCTCTTCTGGATGGAGGCTCTCAGAGGCAGTTCAGCCCTGCTGCAGATTTCTTGTGCAAGACCAGCCAAGTCTTTAAAGCCTATTTCTAGAAGGATATTTAGTCACACAAATAAGTTCTCTGATCTAAGTTTCAAACTCTCCTGCTGTCTCTAAACTCCATAAAATGATGCTTTTACACCCCATTTATCTCATCGCATCTATTTTGGCCGTGATCCCTGGAGGGCAGGAATGGCCTTTCTATGCGTATAACTGACTACTGAAGTAAGCAATCATAACTCGATGAGAAAGTTAGGAAGTTACATAGAATACACTCTTTCCATTGTAAGACTTCTGAAACCTTTCCAGATTTTGCTTTTTTGTTGTTGTTGTTTTCTTTGTGTGTTGAGAAACACTCCTCTTCCCACACGCTCATTTTTGTTCTTGGTCCTCAGCTCTGAGCGTAGCTATAAAGTTCGAATGGCTCTTGCTGGTCAGAGCCTATGGGGCTTCTGTCTTTCTGTCATTTCATGTGTCATGCAGACAACTGAAACCCATAGCAATAAAAACTTCACAGTACAGCAAACTCCCATGTGGCTGATGTATGCCACATGGTGTATTCTGTTTGTTACTGGTCACACTTGGATATTATTCAATTGCTTTTTGCCACCCAGTCCCACTTTTTTCCCAGCAGCTTTTTTCCCATTTGAAGTTCAGCGTGTTTTTTGGGAAAAAGATGAGGCATTTCTCTTGGGTGAGGTAACAAATGTCATTGGAGAGCACAAGCAGATTTTGCAGATAAACAGTTCCCTGCATCTGTGATTTTCCTCCTTTTTTTTTCAGGCTTTGCCCCCATAATGTTCGTGGCAACACAGACATACGTAAAGTAAGTAAAGTCAATCAACAGATACTGCTTTTCTTTAACAATATTTTAAAGCCAGTGTGGTGCATGATATTTTTCCATGACCTAAGGGTCCACCACACACAAAAATATTTATCACGTCTTTCATACAAACTACCCTGCAAAGAATAGCTTGCCCTGTTACTAAGGATAACGTATGTAAGAATAACATGTAGCTACTAACAGGTCTCAGGAGACAGGTCAAAATATTTTCTGTTTGTTAGGCTTGGTTTGTTTTGTTTTCCTTTGTATTTTTGATGCAAGCAGTGTTTTTAGTGAGCTGAGTCCAAATGTATTCTCAGCTGGGGAGAAAAGACTGATTGATGGTGGTAAAATATTAAACTGCTCAAGGTCCTTGCTTCACAGTATATAAAACCAGTCACATCAGCTCATGTTTCACTTTTTATGTCTTTTCTATGAAAAAGACACAAAAAACCCCTGATAAGCATAGCCCAAAGCTCCACCAAGCTGCCTGTACAACCAGCTTCCTCAGCGGGCGATTACTTACACATTTATCATAAGAAAAAGACATGTTTAGATAGCATGGCTGTAAGGGGTCAGAATGCAAACTGGGTGTGAGTTTGTTCTAATGGTGTGAAGCATGGCTCCTACACAGCTCCACAGATTAAGGCAATGGGCACTGACATCTAATTGCATCATCACGCTTATGGCTTCTTGGGGCAAATATAGTCACCAAAAAACATCAGGGGGTCTTTGGTTTCAAGCCTCATTGACATGGACACACTTCATGTTTATGGATGAAGACATGCACAGACATGTTGGTTAAGAGCAAGACAGGTAGCTGAGGAGGTGCTGGGGATTGTAACTGAGCTAAGGTTTAAATAAAAATACTCCACATTCCTGGTGCTACTTCAGCTTTGCATTAATCTGTTTGGTCTTGCTTCCACTGTCGCTAAAACACAGTAGGGGTAGAAGCGGGGTCCCTGGCTGCAGACCTCCCTGGATAAGCCAGGCTCTGGAAATGGTGTGAATTGACCTGTAGATTGCATGTGGCGAGTTTGGTCCTGAGGGCACATTCATGTCACAGATTTGCTCTTTGCAATCCCTGCTGAGCTAAGCTCAGAGGTACAGATTCCTCCTTTCCTTCCCTATCAATCCAGGTGTATTTTGAATGCCAAGACAATAAAAGCATCTCTAGTTTTGTGAAGATCCATATGGGAAGGAGATTTCTTCCAAGCTGAAAGCAATCAAACTCTTTGCCTGGCTTGTGTCAGCAATGTTTTGTGCTTGGCCTGGCAGCTGGACCAGCAAGTGATGCCAAACCAGTTTTAATCACTACACTCAGAAACACTAAAGGACAATGCCCTCCACTGGGAACAATGGCCAGAGCTTGATAGCCATTGCTCACAAAAGCTCCTGGGCTCTGGTACACCCAGAACTTGTTGGCACTTTATGGTAACGCAGAGGCATTAAGTTGTCCCTCCAGTTTTTAGGGTCATGGTGAATTTAATTAACCACAAATGAAGATGAACTCATAGAGGCTCTACCAAAATACTCACCAGCAGCATTCCAGCCAGCCTGTTTCATGCACTGTGTTTAATACAACCTTACACCATCTTGGAAGCCGCGGGGAGGACGCAGGCACTCCCATGTTAAGGTGTTTTTAGATGAGAACAGTTAGTGGGTGGCTTCTTAGCCATGTCTCAGTGGTCCTGGAAGGCAGGCAGGGCTGTGTGCAGCACTTTTATTGTTGACAAGGACATTTGTAACTGGAGAGAGTCAGATTAAGGTTACAAGATGCAAACACAGAATAATGACAAGATTAAGTTCTCCAGCACACGCTGCTTGAGCTTTTATGAATTACAAGCTAGAAGAGTGCTCTCAATAGCTGCAAATTGACAGTTTGCTAGACAAAGTGATGCTGGGATGTCACATACATCTGATAAAATGCACTCAACTTTGTCATTTCCACTTCAGAAGCCTGATCAGGGGAACTTACTTATTGTAACATATTACTTGAATTACCATAATTTTATCCACAAACCAGGGTGTAATTATGAAAGGCACAATTTGAGACCTATAATACAAGAGCTGGTTTTATTCTCAAATGATTCATATCACAATGAATCCCACCTCCTAGGTAGAAGTCCCCAGGGGAGGACACGGTAAGGGATCTTTTGGAAGAGCATAGGCAGAGGTACTAGAAAGTAGTCAAGTGGGAAAGTGCAGTGAAGTGGGAAGATGACAAAGAGCTATGCGCCTTCATGCTGTAGCATTCTCACTCAAAATGGTGCCCTCTTGGAAAAGGATGCAGGTAATTACTTGCAATTACCACCAATTTGAGCAGAAATCACTTTCTTCCCTCAACCTTTTTAGTTGGATTTTTGGTTGGTTTTGCTTTTGTTTTGTTTTGGGTTGATTTCTTTTTTTTTTGGGGGGGGAAATATCTCTGTTGTTTGTTTGTTTGTTTTAAATTCAGGCCAAAACTAATAGGTAAGATTAAAGCCAGAAATGAAACACAGTCAGTCAGATGTTCAGGCTGCCATGGCGATCTATTAAAGATTCTCATCCCTGCCCACCAGCAATGGGAGGGCATGGATTGAATCCCTTATGCAGGGATTGAGAAAAATTCTGTACTCCTGATTTAAAAGCTTTACTAATTATCCCCCATTGTGAGGAGGAAAGAATCTCAAAAAGGTCACCAGGGTTCATGTACCTTTGCTTATATAAACCATGCTGCTTAGGAATGGCCATGCCTGATTTCAGAAAACATAGAAATGTCAATGCCTGATTTCAGAAAACATGGGAAGGAAATAACAGAAAACAACGGCTGTTTGTAAAACTGGAAAAGGTAATACAGCCCTTGGACATGTCTGTGTTGGAGCATGGGAATGGAAGGCAATGCAACCCTTGTGGACAGCAGCTGAGCGTAATCACACCCACATACCCCCTGTATGAGCACAAACCTGCTTCTGTTTGTCCTGGCTAGGAACAGGAAAACAATTTAATCTGGAACACCAGAGAACTGTAATGGGGTACAGTCATTTCTCCTGAGGCAGTTGTGGTAGAAATTAAGAAAAGTTTAAATGCATTTAAAATTAGAAGAAACAAGCATTTGACATCATCCTCCCTGGGACAGGTTTTATGTCAGGAATACAGGGAGATTTCACAGTGTTTTGTTCTTCCCTCAGTTTCTAGGATCCTGTGATTTCAATAGTCAGTCAAGTTTTGTAACGTTGTCTGAACTAGGCAACTGTTTTGAAAGTTTCCAATACAGAAATCACTTATGATTACAAAAGGACTGAGAGATAAGAGAGAATTGCATCATCAAAGCTTGACGTGTAACCATGGCACTGAGTGATGCTTATAGAAGCACTGCACTGATGGTGTTCTCTGAGAGGTGTTTTCTTTAGCAGAGGTTTCAGAGCAGTTCATGGACCACTTGCCAAAACAACATCTCTAGTGCAGGCTTGGGGCCCACAAACTCTGTCCAACTTAGTCTCTAGAGGCTTTCCTGTAGAGCAGACTCTAAACATCGACACCTCTGGGTCAGTCATATTGAACAGAAAAGTCAGTTGCCGTCTCTGATCTTGAATTTCATTCCCATCTTCAGTGCAAGCCACAAACACACTAAGACTGAGCTCCTTTTCCCATCTTCTTTTCAGGAGATAGAGGAAAATTATTTTCTCACCCCCAAGACCCAATCCCTCCTTTTCTCTTGCTTGCATTGCTATTGGTTTTCTTTAATAGCTTCACTTCGCTGTAAGCTCAGCTGCCAAGCTGGTTTGGAATGCTGTGACCTTTTGTGGGCCAGGTGGGGGCAGAAGCTCTGCCCTGAATCATGATATAAACAAGGGGGATTGCTGCTTTTTTGTTTGGTTGACTGATTTTTTTCCCCAAGAATGTGTGTTCTGGGGTTTTGTTTTCCTAAACAATGAAGCAAACTATTCCCTCAGGTGGTGGTGACAGCTGGGAAACTGCCTGATCATCACTTCAGTGCTCAGTTGGTAGAAGGGCACATCGCCTCAGCTTTGTAAGGGCAAGAGCTTGTTGCATGTCCTCAGGTGATAGCCTCCTCTTGCCTGGCTGGCATCACCCTGTGACAGATCTGACATACACAGCCACAGGCAGCCAAACCCAGGTCTTCAGCACTTGTGTAGCCTGGCAATCACAATGCTGGTCAGGTGAAGGGGTCCTACCCCCTCAAACTCTCCTGTCTATGTTGTGTGCTCCTGCAGAGGTATTTACTATCTACTATTTAAGAGATATTTACTATTTATTTACTACTATTTATAGAGGTATTTACTGTTACTATTTAAGGTTTGGTGCAGCCTCATCTCTAACAGAGGTGGACATCTGAATGCTGAAATCACATCTATTTTGCAAGAAGCTTTTTGAATCAGGGCTGTTCCTCACATGGCTGGTGCAAATAGGAGCCTTTACATCCACACATGCTTCTTCCCAGACTGGGAAGGACCTGCTGTAAAATTGAGTAGGTTCCAAATTTGCTCTTTGGCTCGGAGGTTAGCTCCAGCTCACTCTATGAGAGTAGATGCTCACAGTGGTGGTGCCCTACTTTTAGTATGCAGCTTTTGTGTGAGCAAATAAGGAATTTCATTTGCTGCGCCTGGTTTGTCCTCCATCTATTTGTGATTTACAGTCTCACTCAGAAAGAATCCCATCGAGGCATCCAACTCCCCTGACACAGGAGGCAGGCAGGGTCCACTTAACTGTTCATCTATTAAAACACAGGGTCGTCTAAGTGCGAATTCAGGGATAGTTTTCCAAGTGCTCAACACCCACAGCTCAAAGCAACTCTTCAGAACTGATCTGCACTGCTTATTATGCCAATAATAAAGACAGGTTTTCAACAGACATCAGTCTCCAGTTTGCTGGCTCTCCACTCTGGCCAGTTGTTTTGCTGCTGAAATGAGAACTGAGCAGATCTGAAGATCTAATCTTCAGCAACATTGAAAACTACCATGTTTCAGGGGTTGCACATTGCAGGCTTTGCAGTTGTTTGGTGTTTGCCAGACTGCAAGTAACCATGCCAGCAGCTAGCAAGCTGTCAGTTACTAGCGTAAGCTGCAAATCCATCAGGAACTGTTTATATTTCACAAAGGGATGGATAGAGAAGATTAATTTCATTTGTCTTTGAAAAGTGTGTGTGTATGGCAGAGGGTCAAGATGGTTTTAGAGACAGATTTCCCAGTGGTATCCTTTATGAAGGTATTCCTCTTGGATTTAACAGCCTTCCACCTTGGCATGGCTCCTGCTTGTGTGGCTGGAGCTGCAGAGGAGGGCTCTTTCCCCAGGCTGAACCTTGTGGTGGGTGCTCTGAACTCTGCTCCAACAACACAAACCTACTTCCCTGCACTGGGACCACTGCTGAGGCCTTATCTTCATGCCTCTGACATTTATGTGGCTCTGTTGTGCTTCTGGGAATCATGATTCCTTTCCCATACAAAGATCATAAGCCTGGGATACAGATCCCATAAATGCTAATCCACACGGGAAATGCCAGGGCTAGATCATATCCTTATCCAGCACTGTTTTCACTGGACCTGATACCCAGGGCATTAGTCTGTGTCATAAATTCAGACCCAAACTCACTTCCAAAGAGTTGTCAGCCAGAGGGAAGGGCTCTGTGGGGTGTCTGATGGTGGTCTGTACCAAGTCCCTCTCATTAGGTATGTATGGATAAGGACAGGATGGATGCAGGCATATACGTCAATAACACTGTAGGGGAGCATTTCAGAGACCAAAGAGTCAAAATGGTAATTTCTGTCATTTCTTCAGCAGTCAAGATCCTGGGCAAGGATTCAGGTACTTATCAGTTCTTTGCTGCTGTGTGGTGAGCATATAAAATGCAAAGATATACAATACACCTGGGCCAAAGTATTCAAGCTTCCAGATCCGTAGGCGATGATGTTTGCACACTTCCTTCTCCCCAGGGCCAGGGGAGAAAGGTATTTTGGAAAATGTATGAAAATCTTGTGAGAAGCAATGGAGGCAGCAAGGCTTATACGGCTTATGGCAGGGTAATGACTGAGATTTTTGGTTAGAGCTGCTGTCATCATTGCACACTGTTGTGCTGAGAAAGTTAAATCTATGGAGCTGGAAGTGCTGCTGGGAAGATCAGCAATTTATTTCCTGCACTCTAGGAAGGTGAGCTTGCTGCTTTTTACTTGTCTGGGACATAACTGAGCAAACAAAGTGGAACCCGAACTGTTTTTCAGGTCATACAGAAGGGTGCTTTTCAAATTAATGCTTAAGGCAGATTAACCACTTTTTAATAAATTAGGGCTTTTCATGCAAGCTTGTGTGTTCAGCACAGTACAGGAATCTTTGTAGTGATTCCTCCTTCCACTAAAGATCTAGTTTTCAGCAGGGGAAACAGAGGAGGGGAAGAAAACCAACACACCCATAAATCTAAAGTTTTTACCTCAACCCTGATGCTGCAGCTGCAACCAGCACCATTTTGGCCCAGACTGCTGTCAGGATGACTCATGGGAATTGTAGGTCAGGTGTTCCAGATCACCTTTCTTCACCTTGGTCCATGCTGCCACTCTTCCTGCACACTGCAGCATCCATCCCTTCCTTCTCCCAGAGGCATCCTGCTCCTCCTGACATTTCATAACCTTTTTTCTGAGCTCCAGACCTAGCTCTGATTTACACTTGGGTTGCCCCAATCCAGGCTTGGTGAGGGCAGCACAAACCAGAGCATTAACTGGGAAAAGCAGATGTCAGGCAAAAATCAGGTCAATAATTAAGACTGGAGCAGCCCCCACTTGCTCAAGTTGGTTGTGCTGCTCCACAAACACCAACTGTACGGCCTCGGGGCTCTCTTGTATAATGGCAGGCCAACTGGAGTCAATGAGGCAGGCTCCTTTGATCCCAATTTCTCAGCAGCTGTGCAAGTCACGGCCTTTGCTGCTGACTCAGGGTGAATCACTGCATGCTGGTACTAGAGAGCTGCCTGGGAGGGCAGAAATTAAGTTTGCATCCACTTTAAGACCTTATTACACCCTGGGAGCCGTATAAAGAGGCCTTTGCACAACTTGGAGTCAGGTTCATTATATTTGCATCTTGCTATAATATAAATTAGCATTATTTTAGCATAGTCATTATTTGGAAGAAATGACAATAAATTAAGGTACCAAATTTGTAATTAAGGGCCAGCAAGCTAGCTAATTAATCTTATATCTAATTAGCCAACAATAAATTATCCAAGCAGGACTATAAATCTATTCAGTGAGCTCCAACAATTGCGTGCATAAAGACCTGCCCCGTGCTGTTGGGAGCTCTTGATGCCATTGGGCTGCCCTTTGTCTCCCTGGCCGCCCTGCTGCCCCACCTTCAGGGCTTCTGTCTGGCTGAAAGCTGCTTTGGGCAGAGATCATGTCTTTGAAGTGGCTTAGATCCTCCTAGCGCAAAGTTCTGGGCCTTCATAAAAGTAATCAATTTCACTGAAATTTAATGCAGGGTGAATAGTGTGTTTAGCCCCAGTCTCACTAAGCAGCTTTAAGGCTTCTTTTTTAGGTGGTAGTTAATAATGTCATGTGCTAGAGCTGTGCAAATGGCAAGGATGACCAGCTTGCATACAGGCAGATTGTGCTCAGAAAATCATTGCAGAGCTGGTTTTTAACAGGTCGATGTCTCTTTCATTGGAATTACAGGCTCCACAGTATGATATATACTGTGAATTGTGAGTTCTGAAACGTTTTTGGTGGGTTTTTTTGAGGCAAGCTCTGCAGGGCTACACTTAGCAGGAAGGCAAGACCAGACAACGCAACTAAACGTCACAGATGTGCAGCTTTTTTCAAGTAGCTCCTAAAGCTTATTTTCACAGGAGCTGCCAAATCAAACAGGGGTTTGTGACTGCAGTTGAGTTAAGAAGCATAAAAAGCACATGATGTCTCTATGAAAATTACAGCATCTTTGCTGTGGTTGGCTTAATGGTCAGCTTTATACAAAATGCTGTATCACAGCCAAGTTGTATCCCCAGGCTCTGTGTTAAAACATACACAGCAAACAATGAGAAGAGATAAAGCCTGTCCCAAGAGCTTCATGCATGACAACAAATGTGTTTAATGGCAGCTTTCCTTAACCTACTAAAGACTGCAGGGTACATGCAGCCCTGAAAGGAGAGCACACACCCACTTGGGTGAAGTCTTGTCTGTGGGAAAGCCAACGGGAGATTTGCCATTGGCTCCCACTTAGCTCTTCTTGTCCATTACTGCTTCTCTCTACTGATGACTTCGGGCCAGTGTCTCAGCTGGTGCAGAAGATTCCCTGCAATTACTGGGCTTCTCTGATTGATTCCAGTTGAGAATACGGGCTGCTGAACACGATCTTCCCTGGCAGAAATGAATATGTGCACCAGCAAAACGCAGGGGTGCATCTTTTAAAGTCTCCTCAAAAAAACCTCACAGAAATCAATAAATGATGTGGTTTATTAGGCAACTTAAGCAAAACACAGACAAAGGGAGATAGCCTTTAGCTGACGCACCCTCTGACCATCTGAGAGAAGACCTAGGAGCTATATCAACAGGCCAATCTCTTGGGTGCTATTAATGAGTGCATATCTACTAATTTCAGTTTTCTCTGGCAAATAACTGAGGCCCTTACGGCAAATGCATTTGTGGGCATTATACATCTCACAATTTGCAAAGGTGTTCATGATTATTTATTTACAAAGCTTTCCTATCATGGAAGTGATGTGCTTCAGCAGAGCTTTGCCAATGCCTAGAAAATACCTGCACCAAAGTAAGTTTGCACAAGAGGAGTATAATACTGAGTAAACAAAGCATAGCATGAGGCCATGGAGATGAATGTTTCCAAAAGAAGTATCTTTGTGGGGAGACATGGAATAAGATGATATAAAAGGGGAAGTAAAACTAGAGCAGAATAAGGAAGAGGAGCCAAAATCCTGCCTTGATTTATTCCCATCATTTCAAGGAGATATTTTGAAATAATGGGGTAAGTTTGAAGAGCAGGAGATTAAAAATAATCCAGGTTCTTCTTTCTGAAATGATATTTTCTGTTACTTGCCTTTAGCCTGCTTTTAAACAAAACCTACATCTTGCACAATGACGTGACTTCAGGGCAGACCTTTGAGAACAATATAAAATATCAAACGAGCCAGAGCATGGTGAAAATGAAGAACATGGAGTACCTGCATGTGGCTCAGAGGAAAGCTAATCAGAGCAGAGAGGTTTCAAAGAAGCTGCAAAAGGGAACCAAGAAAGGGCAAAAAACCCCAGAGAAACAGGAAAAAAAACTTACTAAAAAGGTATATTTTAGGCAAAAGGTAAGGTGAAGGAAGCCCAGTGGAGATCTGCATTGACACTGTCCTCTTCTAAGTCCTCTTACTCTATCTGTCCCTTGCAATAGGAGTGATCAGAAAGCTTCTACTGTATTTTCAGGAGTGAATTCAAAGAAATGTGCTTTCCGATAATGCATTTTGTGAGCAGCTCTTCTCACCTGGTGAACTAAAATCTGCTTCCACCATCACCCAAAAAACAAAGGCCAAAGTTCACCACTGTGGGATCCAACCGATAAACAAAGCCTCCTTGAGGCTATCAGCCATTCAGAGGTTGTGAGAGTATCCTTTTCCCAAAATAACCCTATCACATCTTTGCTTGTTCTTGAAATCATATTTGAACCAGCCCTTTTGGAAATTCCTGGGATGCTTGGTTATGCTTTGTTTACCCTCAAATTGGAAGAAAGAAGAGTGGAATTCCAGCTGAGACAAAAGTACAAGCACTAGACTTCCCCATTCATGGTTTTCAACCCGATTTGGCAGATTCAAGGCATTTAGATAGATCTCTGGAAAAAAATCTGATATAAAACTAAAGCTGTGATGAATTTGCTGAATCTCTTTCCAAGTCTCATGGGCCTAGCACTTCAGCCCTGAGTATGTATTCTTAGGGTCAACTCTAATTCCTCCGCTTTCAGAGTCAACTATTCCCGCTCTGCCTCTCCATCTAAGCACTTTAGCCCTGTTTGGGAATATCACACTTTTCTCGGGGGCATGTATTGCTTATGGAGATTTTCTCTGACTAGTTATAAGACTGTAACAAATGGAAACCTACATGTTGTTTTACTCTTTTAGGAGGCGCAATTTGTTTGCTTCCTTAAGAAAACAAATGCTGACATATCACTTCATTTATCCAGAGTCTGGAACACTGAAATCTGCTGTAACCATTCTTTTTTTTGCCCACTTTCAGAAATATTTTGCAATACATACACCTACTCATTAGATTTAAAAAAAATCACCAAACTCACCCACTTGCTAGATAAAAAAATAAGCCCATTCCAGTCCAAATCCACAACGTGATAACAGGCTTTTAAACAAATAAGCACATTTCTTAAAAAGAATCCATATCTGCTAAATCACTTGTGCAGCAGTGCGGTAAATGAGCCCACAGACTAAGTGATACTTGATAGAATAGACTAGCTGGATAGAAAAGCTTAAGTTTCTCATATGCAGCCAGCACTAACGTTTGCAAAGCCAAGATTTGCTATTCAACATTTTGTATGTGCTCTCTAGTTTGACTTTCTTGCTGCTGCAAGCACCTCTGTCAGCATTCCTTGGAGTCTGCATAATGTACATATAGGCTGATCTTTAACCTCTGTGTCATCACCCAGACCAAAATCAATAGAGGGATATGACACTGGCAGGACCATTTGCCCATAGTAGCTCCAACAGACAGATGGGATGTTGTACGAGCGTGGGGCCAAAGAAACTTGAAGTCTGTTGAGGGGGTTTATTTTCTTAGAGTGTGAAATGGAGCTCTCAGAAACTGGGTGCAGAAGGAGGTGAGTTCAGCTTCAGTGTCAGTACAGTACTGCAGGCACTGTAATCTTTGCACCTTGAGGCACGGGGAGAAGATTGCCTGCCTTTGGGCTTTGCTGTCTTTTCATTGTACAAATTCCTCTCAAATCCACACAAATATCACTTTATCCCTTGCACTAAACCAACGCATGAATAATAAAAGAACTGCATATTCCCAATCTGAATGCAGACTGGGATGAGGCAGCTACACACTGAATTAACTCAGATGATCAGTGGGTGGAGGTGACATAAAATGGGACTCCCAATGACACAGCTGCTTGTGAGGTCATTGTCCAGCATTTGGATGTGGATATCTCAAAATATCGTCTGATTGCCAAAATTCAAGTCTTTGTGGTCCTCAAGCATCAGGAGAGATACACAGGTGAGATTCCCAGTATTTAATCAAGTGGAGGTGCTTGGAAGGACTGTCAGAGCCTGTACAATGCCAACACCAGGGAACAGCGACTTCACTTCTCCTTGCACCTGGACAGTGCTGCAGAACGTTGTGTTTTCCTATGCTCTGGTTGTCCTGGCTCCAGGTTTCTGCTAGGTCTGGTGTCCCAGTGCCCTTCCTCTCCTCTTATGGGGGCTGTAGAGACGGAAGCACAAAGATTCACAAAGCAGCCTCCCTCTCTCTGTTTCTTCTCTCATGCCCACAGTGATCCATGACTGAAAATCAGGCAGATATGTTCCATTGTAAAAATAGAAATATTTTCAGTTCACATTTTTCCAAATGCTTTTTCCCCCGCCCCAGGCAGTGTATAACTCTTTATAATACAGCCTAGCTAATATTCCCCTTTCATTCTATACTAGCGCAACACCTTAGAAAGATGGGATGAAAAAGGCAGACTGCACTTTAGGAATAGACCACTATTCCCAGGCAAACTGATCTTAAAAAAAATATTGTAATGAAATCAATATGTATTATTACACATAATGAAGCAAAATGTATATTTTTACATATTAACTCTATTTGCTTTTACTCCTTACATGGAGTCATAAAAATATTTATTTTTGTGCTTAGAATAACAAAATGAAAGCTCAGTGTTCAGGCTTTATCTGGCTGGCACTTATTATTCCCATATGTTAAGGCAACAACCAGATTGCTCTGCCAGTTAATTCTGTGACTCTTTCTCCACCTTTTCATCTGATCCAGCAAAGATTATTTTCTTTGCAGCTATTATTGCAAAGAGGTGACCGATTGCCACTGGGCAGAGAGTTGAAAATGAAAGGATCAATTAAGATTATTCTTCTTGTGAGAAAAAAATGCATGTTTTCTCAGAACATTAAATTCCATCTGAGGGACGGAGATGAGGAATAAAGATGGTTTCAATATTTTAAACAGGACTCCCTGTTTTCAATAGCAGAGCTGTATTTGGACTTTTACTCCACTGAGGAATCCCATTCCCAGCTCTGCTCACTGAAAGTGATGACTGAATGTCCTGTTGATTCTAATGGGGCACGGATCAAAGGCAACAGGGAAAGCCTGAAGTATGAGCCTGATCTCCTTGAAGATGTCCTTGCTCGTTGCAGGGGGGTTGCATTAGGTGACCTTTGAAGGTCCTTTCCAATCCAAAAATATTCTATGGCTCTATAAGTTCATGAAGTTTTTAAGATCAAGCTTTTTATCCCTGATATGTCTGAATCATCTAGCATTTATGTGTGCAAGGTGGTTTTGCACTGTGTTTTTCCTGAATGCACTACTAATTCATGGTGAGCTTTCAAAGATGCTTCATCACCCCCCCTCAAGAAGTTTGCTGGAGCCAGACAGCAGGTTATGCAGAGCAGTTATAGGAAAGAGGAACATATGGTCAGTCATGATCTGAATTAAAGAGCACACTCCTTCTTTTTCCTTCCTTTCCCTTTCCAAGGCACAGCATATCACACTGAGTTTTTGCATGCCTGTAACCTGTCAGGGACAAAATAATTATACACTATCCATAAAAATGAGTGAGCCTTCATTACCCTTTAGAGGCAGTTGACTACAGCTTAAAGAAGCTGCAGAATTATGTCTGTAGCTCAGTCACAACCTCCTTCCTGGCAGTGTTGCACTAAGCTCCATGACAGTGCGCTTGGATGCTCACTATGACTTGTACTGCTGGTGCAAAGCCAGACCAGGAACTTCTACCCATCACCATGACAGAGGTAGCATAGTATTTGTGTTGGAAGTCTGAAGCCTTTATTTTGTCTTTTGAGACCTATGATATCCCCCACAGCAGCACCTGGAATTCTGCTCAGCTTCCATTGCCAGAAGCACCCACACTTGGATTACTGCCTGGTGGAATGAGACATGGGCATGCACCAGTGCCCACCACCATGGGTTATCCATAGGGCTGGAAGGAACCCTGGTGTACACTGGCTAGATCCCTGAGCCCACATTTGTGGGTCATGGCTATGGAATGTATGGCTATGGAATGTATGGCTACCGGCTCATACCTTCCCCTCATCCCAACCATCATCCTGGGGAGTTTACCGGACAGATGGAGGAGGAAAATCAACAATGTCAATGTGTAAATGTTTATAGACCAAGGAGAAAGACCAAGGTCTTTCCAAGATTTCCCAAACCTCTGTAGACTCCTCCATGGAGCCCCCTCTCAAAAGGTGGGCAGAAGATGGGCACTGCAGCCCAGCTGCCACGCAGACACCAACTGCAAGAAGAAATTGCCTGTTCATTTTCAGCAGTGCCTCTACAATGCAAGTACTGGGGACATACAGAGGAAGCTGGAGTCAGCAGGGGAGAAAGGGACAGACAGGGGATGGAGTTCATGAGAAACAGAGCAAGCAAAATGCTTCTCTTGGGAAGTTGTCCTAATCACTGATAATTAAGATGGGATACTTCAGGTGTTAACAGGATACCGCAGGATCCTGGAAAAACAGCACAGCTTCCCTGCTGCAGGGCTTTTCATTCGCAGGATAGCTTTTATTCCTCATTATCAGGTTATTACAGAAAGTTTCTGTACTGCTAGAGCTCCACTGACCAGCAGTGTGAGACTTTTCATAGCTGCAGCTGCTCAGGCAGAATCAGGTATCTTGACATAATGGGTTCTTATGTACACATGTCATTCCCTTCCCCTGACAGAGTAACTACAGCAATATAAGAGACTTTATATTGACATAATTCATACCCATTGGGGGTGTTATATCGTGTTAGAGAGATTTAGATGGTTAATGTGATAAAACTTGTGAATAAAGAAGCTAGGAGGATCTTGAATTAGTTATTTTACTCCTTGCACTCTGCATGACTCACAGCAACTCAGCCTTGTAAGAATAACAGAGCATAAATTGGCCAGGACTAAGCCTCTTTGTCAGTACGTTCAGTTTTTAACTACCTACATGCTCAAACCTTCCCCAGCCACAGAAATCTTGTACAAGAATAACAGGTTTGCTCCTAAGTAATGTGTCATCTACTGCAAGCACCACATACAGGACAAACTTTCCAAAGGAAAGCAGTGATTCTGGATTCTTTTACACCTAAATGCCAGGCCTGAGAAAACTTATAAGGTATCTTCAATGGGAACTACTATTTGTAAGGAAAAGAGTGATAAGGGTGCAACCTCTGAAAGATGCAGATTGTTCTGCAGAGGCCCATTTTCTTATCCTCAGGACATTCCTAGGGAAGAGAAAAGACTACAGAACAAAAGTGCTGAGGAAGAAGGAAAGAGATCTAACTGCCAATAGGGAATGATGAACAGAAAGGGTGAGAAAGGACAGTCTTGGAAAGGGGCTGGAGAGCAGAAGACAACAAAGGGAGGGAAAAACTGAGGAAGGCGAGGGGGAGGGGATAGGGAGAGGGGAATGTGTGAAACAAAGGTGAAAGAAAGGAAAGGAGAAATGAAAGTGAGAAGGGAAGAAAAGCCACGGTCCAGTGCTGTGATGAGCACGTTCGGTTCCTATTTTATTTATGCATTTATATTCCAGTCAGTGTTCAGTAGGTGTCTCTAAAGGTTGTGATTTATTATAATTTTCCCTTTTCAGCCCTGTGGAGGAAGGGGCAAAGGCCAGGAAGGGGCTGGATTCTTTGCCTAGGGCACGGCTGCTCCTCAGGCTGGCCCTGAATTCAGAAAAGCGCTAATGCTCTCTGGAGCTGGAATGCAATTAATTTTCTATGGCACAATGCTCCAAACAGAGCATATTTGGGGAGGCTCAGGTTTGTGATTCTAGGCTACTCTCAGCCTATCTGTGCAAATTGGAGCTGCAACACCAGCTTGTCTGCATCAGGTTATTATTCTACACTCGGAAAACCAGCACTGGTGGGATTTTTGACCTGAAAATGTTTGTTTGCATGACATTTCTTTAAGTAAAGAGAGTGAGTATCTCATTTTACCCACATAAGTACAGCCTGGCCAGAAGTCTGCAGCAGAATCTCCTCTGACTTATCTCCCATTGCCTTTTTTGTTTTTCATTTCTATCTAAACTTTGTAAAGGTCAGATTTGGGGATCTTTTTTTAACAGACACTGAGCAGAGACACTGGATGATTTAGAATAATCAGTTTAAAACCACATGCGACACATCGCCGTAGCAGCATACTTTCTCCATGACAGCTTGTGTGTCGCAGGAACATTTGTCACTGATCACTCAATTATCCACAAATTACAGCTCAACTGCATTTATACCATTTCCTGGTAAAAATCAGGCAGCCTTCCGAAGCCAACAGACCCCCTCTCCTCTTGCACCATTGCAATCAGTAGGTTATTGATAGCTGAGGAGAGTTGAACCCGCACTTATAATCTTTGCTTTAAGACACTTTGCTCCTGTCTCACAGCAATGCCAATGCTATTGGCTGCTACATGCTTCAGAAAGATTCCAAATTTAATAAACAGAAAATTTTTCATCAGTGGCCAGAATTTTCAAAGGGAAATTTAGAAAAAGATTTCACTTTGCCCCTCTGCCTTATTTAATGTCTCTCTCTAAAGATGGAAATCTGGTCCTTGCACACATCTCTCACCTGCACTGCTGCTGCAGCTATTCTCAAGGTGCTGGGGAATGAATGGGGGCATAGGAGGGTGTCAGGGTTGTCCTAGGCAGCACAGGGGTTATACCAGCTTATGTGTGTCAGCACTTTCGGGAAAGCTAGAGTTGTGAGGGTCACAGGTAGGTCCAGGCTTTGCATTGTGCTCTGTCGTGGCTGAGACTTGCTTTGAGGTTCCTGGAAACCTGAAATAGATAGGCAGATATTTCTAAGAGCCTTTTGCATGTTCTTTGACCACTTTATGCCATAAATGAAATAAACCAACTCAGTCTCTAAAAAGTACAGGCGTGCATCTTTTCCCTGGGGCAAGAGGGAAAGCAAAGCCTTGTGGGCTACTTTTAATGAGAGTAATGCCTCCGAAGGAGCAATGCCCTTATATTAGGAGCTCTGTCTGAACCTTTTCTAAAGCAGCAACCAGTCCCAGAGAACAAGCTGTTACCTCTGGACACCTATGCCACCTTTTGCTGACTCGATTAGAGCAGCGAACAAATGACTGATTCAGGGCTCAGCCCATTGCAACCCTCATTGTTTAAGAAATAATTGAAAATGGTTGTACCAGGGAAGTATGACTTCATGGTGTTTGAATAAGATACGTCACCCAGTGGAGGCTGATGGAAAGAAGATAAAATGCACTGAAGATTATATATTTAGACTATTGTTTGGTAGGTGAAATAGTATTTCCTTGTGAGTCAGTGACTTCGCTTGTGGATCAATACCATTGTACAGAGGCAGTAACTTTGCATGTAGTGCAGTTTCCCCTTGGTTGACTCCTCAGGAGAGAGGGTTTGAGTAATCTCTTTGCTGGCACAGACACACTGGCAAAAGCAGGATCTCACAAACTGATTCCCTGGTGATGCAAAAGCTGCTTTGAGGGAGGAGTAGCAGAAATCAGGGGTTTAGTCTGGGGAAGAAGCTGTGCACAAGGAGGATGGGAAAAGTATCCTCATCTGGGAAGCTGGATCCTCATCAGGATCAAACCTGACCCTCACAGGGACACCCTTTGCTCCTTCTGCCACCATTACCCCAGCACATGCAGGGATGAAGCCCAGGTCTGCACTGTTGCCCTCTGCTATCTGTACTAGAGCTGCTTAAATGGGGAGCAGCAAAAATTACCCCTCAAATCCAAATGGTGGGAGGCTTCGCAACTTGGGAAACTCATCCTCCTCCCTTCCTACTACCACTGCACCTCAAGAAGGCGAGAAGGCTAGGTGTTAGATGGAGATATCTCCCTATCCTCTACCAAGCAGTGTGCAACAGGTTGCAAAACTCTTTAGACAACTGATAAACCAGAAAACCTCTTTTTTATCCCTTAAGTCTACAAGTTCAAGCCCAAAAGGCCAGTAGGTGAGCCAGCCCCAGCCCTCACTGCTTTCCCTGTGCAGGAATTGCTTTTCTGTGATGGCTTACAGATCAGGCTATAGTCTTTTCTAGCCCAGGGAAGGGGGTCAGCACCTTTCCTGTGTTTTGGTTGCAGTTGGCAGCCTAGCAATGCCTATTGCTGTACCAGAGCAGGTCTGAGCTGTTGCTGATCTAAAGTGACTGCCCTGCTGAAGGTAGGTGATCCATAGTAGAGGTTTGGGGTTGGCTACAGGGAGAGTGGATGGCTAATTGTTAACACACAGCTCTTTTCTGTGGCTCAGCTTGGGTTTTGGGCCTGAAGGTGCTCAGCGCATGGTATCATCTGCAGAGTCAGTGCAAAAGCTCTGAAAGAAGCAAAGGAAGTCAGGCAGGGAGCCTCCATAAATCCATCAGAAAGTTAAATACTGTAAAATCTCCACGTTGTTTACCAGCTGTGCCTACAATGAAGATAGAAATAATCCCGGTAAAACACGACCTTTGATCAGCAAGGTGGAGAAATTAGGTCAAGCAGGTTTTTGCTTGGCTGAAACCATAAGCTGGGGAGGGACAGAAATAAAATTCTCTCCCCAGTATGCATTAACCTGAGGACTGCATAGAAAACTGCTGTTCAGCAGCCTGCAGCGAGCTTGCTGCACTTGCAAACCTTCCTTCCACTGAGCGCTGCATGCAGAGGGCAGGGAAAGGCACGTGCGCAGAGAACAGAAGTGATTGCCAGCTCCATGAGCTGCGTTTTGATGCTTGAATTGTACCACAAGGCATGGTTTTGGTGGGGCTTTTCTATGTGACCTTGGGGAAGCCCTTTTATGGGTTCAGACTGGGTTACGCCCGCCTGCAAAACAGGGCACAGTCACTCCTGCGCTGTGGCTGTGATAACGCACCCTGTTCACGCTGTGCAGATGGGAGGGTGCTGCAGGGTGCCACTGCTGGTACATGCAGCTGCACACCCAGGTCAGCTTGCTCATGTTTTCTCTGTCTTTGCATGAGGCGTTATGATGTTGCCCTGGGGCTCATCCTGGGCATGGTTTGTGTGCCTCAGTGGTGTTTGGATAAAGAGAGACAGAGACACAGGCAGCGAGGGTGGGCACCCTGTGCTTTGGAGGGGAAAGAGTTTAGTCCTATGAAAACAGACCCTGGCTCTTTTTATTTACAGTAGTGATATCTCTGAGATTGGCACCAGCCCATGTAGCAACATGGTGTCCCATCAGCACCCTGCGTTCAGCCTGAGGTCACAGTGCTGGGTCTTGGTGCCCTCCAAACCCTGTATTAGCACTGATGAGGTTCAGGCTGGCCTGAGGGGAAATGAGGCCGTTGAGATCATCTATAACTAACGGCTAAAAAGATCCTCAGAAAAGCTTGTAATAAGGAGAAAATGCTGCCACAGAAAATGGCATAGATAGCTAGTCAGCAGGTTTGGACAGAACAGGCAGCCCCAGCCTTCACCCATGTATGGGGACTATTGACCTGAGCAAAGGCATCCCAGTTTGAAATAGGTGCAGAATGGGTATTATTCTATTATATTATATTATAATATTCTATGGGTATTATTTCTCATGTGATGATAAAGTTTTCCAGACACCAAGCTTTCCTGCAAGCAGCAGTTTAGTAGGGTCTGGAGACACATGAGCACTCAGAGGGTTAAATCAGCAAAAAGGTGACATGATTTTACGCCTGTGGGCGGTTTGTTCCAAAGATCAGCTGCTCTCAAAGCAAAAGTAAACTCACAGTGTTTATTATGTCACTTAAGCAAGCAAATTATTGCTAGAATCTGATCTGTGGTTATGTGAGTTGGGGCCTGAGGTGAAGGTTAATTACTTTTTCCTGCTTTTTTTACTGAAAAAAAAGAAAGAAAACCTGGTTGAAACCTGTAAGATGTTTTAGGAAGATGCTGCCTGCACCTATATGACAGCCGCTCCTTCTGGGTGCCTCTGGGTGCTCCTGTTGCTCATGGTGCTGCTGAGTTACAGAGGATGTGAAGCTGCTTTTCCACACCAAGGGCTCAGCCCCAAACCTTCTGACATCCCGAAGAGTCCTTTCATTAACATCAAGGGGCCTGGAGTCGGGCTGTGTGTGAATGGCTGAGGTCTGCAGCAGGCAGCGATGGCCGTGCACAATGCCTGCCCTCCTGCTGCCCTCCTGCTGCCCTCCTGCTGCCCCTGACCTCCCCTCCTCCCGGTGGGATGGTTTAACTGGCAATTGCTGTGGGCTTTTTCTCAGGGCAGCACCTCCTATGTAACCAGTGCTGGGATGCTGGGATATCATAAAGGACCAAGAGCACAAAAGCAGATTGGGAGCTGAGAAGGGCCAGTGGGACATTTCCTTCTCTTCCCCCCTGCAGTGAGTGTATTTCATCCCAGGAGAGGGTCCTCTCCATTGAAAGGAAATAAATAACCCCCTCGAGGACTGAGCCTTTTCCCATCTGGTGCCTGATGGGGCTGGGGCAGCAGGAGCAGGACACACTGTGCCCCCTCCAGCCAGCTCATTTGGGTATCCCCAGTGACACCAGCATGAGAGCATGCTGGTTGCTTTGAGCTGCTGTGGCAGCCAACAGCTATTAAAGCTTGTCCTAACACTGGCCTGATGTATGGGTGCTACACAGGCTCGAAACAGCCAGACGCTCTTGTGGGGTGAAGGTGGCACTGAGGGCAATGCCAGAGCTGCTCCAATATGACAGCAACCTCTCTGCCCTTAATGTGACCAATATGGGTGGGAGGAAGGCTGTCTGTAAGCAGAGAGGGCCTGGACACCCATGCAGGGGTTGAAGGGGGCCTGACTCTTAGCTAGTTCATTGAAGAGGCAGAGAGGCCGTGGTGCTGGGCTGAGTTATGGGTACCACAAGAGAAGGAAGAAGGGAGAGGCCAGATGAGCACATCCCATTGCAGAAGAGCTGAAGTTTGATAGATCTGTCCAAACTGCAAAAGCTCACTCAGTGCAGTGCTTATTCTCATGATAAATAAATAAACAACAGTAAAACAATGTAGATGTTTTCTGCATAAGGTAATAGAGTATAGGTCTCTCGAGTCAAATCTGGAGGCAGTTTAACAAGGCTCCTCGGAGCAGTGGCTCTGTGTTGCTCTCTGTTTGTAGAGCACCATGGTGCTATTCACACGATTTTTAATGCAATAAAATTACACAATAATGAAATACAATAATAATGAATTAGAACAGAGATGGTTCTCAGCCATACCAAATGAGGAAAGGCAAGGTTTCACTCTTGCAATCCCAACTCATTCCATAACCCTAGGCAAATTGCTGGATTTTTAAAAGCAGCCTTGCTATTTTTTATTTCCCTTTCAGTGTGCCTTTTTAATGCACTCTGGAATCAGAGAACTCTTCACATCTTAGCATCCCTGCACTTTGTTTCCCTCCCTAGCAAAGGCTGCAGAGAGAATTATAACTCCATCAGTGCACCTGGGAGAATCAGACATCACGATGATAAGCGTAGTATTAAATTGGGGCTTTGCAATTCATTTTCCTGAGGTCCAGCAGGGACCACTCAGCAGGAAATAGGCTCCAGATCTGCCCTGGGAGACAAGGCAAGAAATGTGAGTTCTTGGGAGCACAGAGCTGGTGAAGCAGTGGCTTGCAGCCCCGCTATGGAGCAGCGTGCACTCCTTTGAGCAGCCCTCTTCTCCTTGTCCCATGGAGTTACAGCTCTTTACTTTTCCTGCTTGCTTTCTGCCAGCAGTGTAAATTCTTCATTGCAATTGCCGGGAGCAGTGGGGAACCTGTCAGCTCCCGGATACCACGATCTTCCCATTCAGAGAGGCACTCCCCCGCTCTCCCTCCCCTCCCGCTCCCTAAAATGTCTCTATCTCAAGGAAAAGCAGTTTAGCACATCGGGCAGTCATGTTCAAATTCCAAGGCTAAGCACGCAGCCTGGGAGAGGGAGAAAGGGGGGCAAAAAAAGAGAGAGAAATAAAATCAGGTGCTTCTCAAAAACAATCAACCTGATTCACATGCAGCTCAGCAGCTTTTTTGATGGCTCAATTCCAGATTTCACAGCTATTCAATAGTTCTCTTGTGTAGCTGATCCTTGTCTTAGAATTCAGCACAACTCAATCCATTTTCCCTTTTCTTTCTATAAACACCCCCCCTCCTCCTCTTCCCCTCCCTTCATTTTCTTGATTTACATCTCTAGGGAGATGGGAATGTGAGGGAGAAGCTTGTAGCCTTCCTTCCTGGGGGGCCTTGAACCGGTGTCCCCTGTCTCAGGTTCCCATTGTCCTCCCTGCGCAAGCCGCAGCGCCCCTGCACTCCAGCCCTACTCAATTGGAATTTAAATGCTTCATGATTGTTGTCTCACAGAATAGGAAAGTGCTGCATTAAAGAGTAAATTACAGCAGACAAGTAACTGCCTTGGGAAGGAGTGTGAAAGGAGAGATGAGCCCAGCACAATGCTGGTTTGCAAAAGAGGGCTTTTTCAAAGATGAAACAATCTTCCTGGGACAGTCTTGTAAGGATAAATATGATGCCTAGATGTGGGGCTTTGTCCCAGAGGGACTGCAGCCTGCTCAGCCTAGAGCAGGCCCACAATGTGCAGCTTTAACACAGATATGAATTGTGTCCCAGACTCATGGCTGTGTCTGGGCTTGGCATTTGGTCTTTGGATCCGGACAGTTTCACTGGGATCCAAAGCACTAAGCATCACTCAAGGAAGTGGGCAGAAGAGGTTTTCTCATCTCCTTGTTTTTGCTGCTTTCTAAGCGCAGCCAGAGTTTAGAGTTCATTTGTAGTATCTCCCATACACACTGAGACCACCTCAGAGACCATCATCCTTTCCTTACCCACTCTGTGATGATGATCATTCATTGTCTAAGTACTCTAGTTGTGGTACTGAGATCCTTCCCCTCTTCCCTGCCCTGTGAGCTATAGAAAAACAGGATGGAAAGTAAGCCTCCAAGATGTCTCAATAGTTCTAAATATGCTTCCATAAACTTTTATTTGCTTTTATACATTTTAGGTCCAAGCTTGTGTTTTTCCATTTAAAACAGACACACATTTATGGGCCCCACAGCCGTCTCTGAGAACAGGCATTGCTCCCTTTCCCTTGTGTTGTGCGGCATTGTATATATATATCTCATTGGGGCAAAGAGAAACAAGCCATCTTCTCCAGTACCAGGGCCAGGCGCCTGTACCAGACTTGCTTCTGAGCTAACTCAGCATGGAGCTAGCTATACCCTATACTCCTTAGCATGGCTCTAGCTTACCTTATTTTCTTGCCTGAAGGGCAAAATGTACTCTGTTGGTGGTAGAAAGTGCCCTGTGATTGCTTATAAGTTATAAGGATGCTTCCAGCTACATCGCTCATCTGTGTCAGGTGGGGTTTCTCCAGCAGAAAGGCAGAAAAGAAAGGCTTTGACATTTGAGGAAAACACAGGAAACCATTAAAATTATGGTTAACGTTCATCCACAGCATCTGAGGGAGGTGCAAAGATGAATTAGTCTCAGTGACTCAGCCACAGTGCTGAGATCTGGAACAGAGACCAGCCACACAAAAACGGAGCAAACTTCAAGTATTTACCCTTGAGAGATACTGATGGCATCAGTCTCCTTAACATTTTGGTCACTTCTGCAAAGCCTGTCATATTAATAGAAGATTGATGAATTAAAACAGATGTGTAGTGTAAAACAAAGGTCATAGAAGCCCTAAGAAAAGCACTGAAAAATGGCATGTTCACTGAGATCCAAGAAATCAAAACAGATCAGGAGAGTTTCCCTCCCCTTTGCTCAACAGCACGTGCCTTTCAAACTGCTTGTTGAAGCAAGATGCCATGGACACTCACGAAAACAGCGTACAGATATGACTAAGAAAAATGCAGCACATTGTGCACACAGAGGCAGGCACAGCCTTTTTCCCTCTGAGATCAGTTGTACACTTTCCCCCAGGCTGGCTCCGAGTGGCTCCTGTTTAATTACTCCTCTGGAACCGCTGTAGCAAAGGCTGTGCCAAGATTTATTTCTTGTTCATTTGAAACTCCTTGTAAGAAATGCCCCTTGGCTCAACGTTGACAATTAACGTCTCGGAGCTGAAATACATTTCATAAGGTTGCTATATTTTTTCAGTTAGTGGCCATTCTGAAACAAGGCTTTTCAAATGACCTTCACCAGGATTCTGCTCCCTCACCTTGCCTTTGCATGGTGTGAACCCCAGTATCCTGATACAACTGGATCAAGGAATGAACACAGCCTGTTGTTCACGGCTGTTCTGTATTTCATTTGGAAGAGGGTCTACTTTTAAAGCCCGCAACCCTGTGCTCTTCAAAGCACATCAAAATGTGCTGAAGTCCCATGGATATGACAGCCTTTTGTGCTTCTAAACCCACCTCTACGCTTCACCTAAGTCCCTAAGCAGGGAATAACTTAAAAAGCAGCCTTGCTCTAATCAGGTGCTTTAGTCCCTTTGACTTGCTAGGCTCAGCACTGTTGTTGATTCAGAGCCTTGTGACCCAAACCAAATGCCACTGAAAACAATAGGAAAACTGGGCTTTGGATCAACAAACGCACAGTGTGAAATACTTTGTTCCGAGGGCTTTTGAGGACACCCAGCGTGGTGCCATCAGAGCTCTGGCATCCTATGGGAGGCCTGCAGCTGCTTTGGGGTGTGTGCCAGCCACCCCACAAACCTGCTCCCTTGACCCAAATCACGTGGAGCTCTGGTGCAGAGCCATAGGCGAGGAATGTCCTCCAGGGCTTTGGTGAGCCATGCCTCTCCCAAGGGGACATGGATAGGGGGAGAAGAGCAAGACAGGAGGACAGGTAGGGATGGGGATGCTGTAGACAAGTCTTGCTCTCATTCTCTTCAGGCATTTTATTTCGGCATCTGCCAGAGACAAGAGACCAGCTCTGGGCTCACCCTGAGTCATGTCTTTTCAGAAGAGCTGTGGCTGTGTCCTTCGAGTAGGTAAGACCTGGCTGTAGCTTATGAAGGTACAGTGCACAGAGCTGGGACAGAGAGGGAAGAGCAGAAGGGTTACAGGCATCAACATGCCTCTTCCACACATGGCACAAGAGCCAAACTCCTCTGCTAACAGAACCTTCAGCCCCTGTGAACTCCTTTTCCTCGCTCACTGCATCAAAGTGGTCCCTAAGCATCCCTCACCACCATAAAAGCCCTATCTCCTCCCAGGTGTGCCCTGCCTTCAGCACTTGCCTCATTGCTCCAGTCCTGCAGGAATTCTGCCTGGTAAGAGCAAGCAATTAGCATAGGTGTCAATTGAAACCATCTCTGCCTCCAGATCCCCACTAGCACCAAGAGCATTGGCAAAGAGCTGCCACATCTTCAGCTATGTCTGCCTCTCCCTTGAAGGCAAATGCAAACACCAGGCTCCCAAGCACCAGCCATCACTTTGAATTTGTCTGCTTTGGCTGCTTGTCTTCCAACTCTTTAGCATGTCTTGAATGTGGCTTATTGTCTGCTAATAAAGAAAAGAGCATTGCTCTCCAGCAATGGCAGGATCCCAGCTTTCGTGCGCGGCTGCAGAGCCAATCTCTGTCAGGGAAAGCAGCTATCACTGGAGGTTTTAAATAAACCAGTGCTCTCCCCCTAAAAACCTCCTGTTATATAATGCTCTCCTTCCTCTCCTTTTAATGAAAACAACCAAGTAACTGTCTATTTTTACCATGGTAGGGATGGATCCAGCAGCCCTAACTTGTACATGCCCGTCTGGAAACCAGTGGGAGCTCTGCCTGCATGGAAAAAGCACTGCAGGACCATGATCAGGAGTGCTCCCTGCTTCGGTCTGAGAGAAAAACAGGGGCCACAATGAAGTACACATTTCGCAAGTGACATTTGATGTTGGCCAAAATATACATCAGTACGACAGAAGCATATAGTAAAAGGCACATTCCTTTACTACACTGTTACTGTAATAGCCCGGTGCCTCCACATTAATTTGTTCCCAGGAAATTCCATCACCACTATTTCAAGCCTGTGGCTGTTCAAGCCACTTAGGATGATGGGAAATTACCCTCATCAGGAAAATAGAATACTAAAACCAGTGATTAAATTTGCCTTCATCCTCAGCCTGCACACCACTATCAATCTCTGGCAAAATCTTTTTCAGTATAGAAGGATTCCAATTATGTTCACAATAAAGTATGAAAAATCAGCTGGAAGGGAGGGTTTGGGTTTTTCCTACAGAGTCCAACATAAAAGTAATACTGCCCCCAAAGAAATTCCCACAATGAAATGTTTAGAAATAAGACTTATTAAAAGTGATACTCTGCTCCAGAAGACCTGACCATAAGCAGTGCCAGCGTTGCCAGACCGAATCAGACATGGTTGCGCTAGTCCAGTGGTTGGGTTGTCTGGCTGTCAGGTCCAAAAGCAACCAGCATTGACTGCTCCTAAAGAAAGCAATTGTGGACTGACCTGCTGTGGAAAAAATGTCCTTCTCAGCTTGGTTATTTGACCTTCTTAAGCTTGAAGGTTTGTGTCTCTTCCAAAGCATGTTGTGCATCCAGGCCTTACTGCTCCAGCAGCTATGGTTGTCAACAGTCATGTCCAGTCTATCCATAAACAGACATAAATAGACTTAAACTTAACACCACATAGATCTCCCTGCCAGTGATTTTATTTGATGGCAGTTTCACAGTTGAATAAATATCTCATTTTATAATAACTTTATTGATTATCAAGCTACTAAACCACTCAAACATACCTGACAGTTAAAAGATTTTATACTGCTACAGCTAGTCGAGTTTTGAACCAGAGGAAAACTTGTCTAGTTTGGATTTTGAGATGCAGCACCAAAATATGCAGTGTTTTTGTTTAAATTCCCCAATACTGGAGTCTTCGCTATGTGTGAATAGGTTGTCAGTTTCCAGGGAGTTTGGGTCTATGCCTTTTCTGTCCATCCTTGGTGTGATGAGGACCTGCAGCTTGATACAGCTGCCCAACATCTGACAGCACTTTTTGTGCCATTTTTTGAAACTGCCTCATGGTTGTGGGCAGCAATCTGCATAGCCATGGGGCAGAGCTGTAGGGGTAATTGTGTTTGTAGTTGAGTTAGGGAGGTTGAGGACAGGGAGTCACCCATCCATGGGTTAGCTCACAGTGAAAATCCTGCGGTGATCCCAGGCCATAGCTCTCATCATTCACATCAAAGAGATGTAGACATGCCTAGGGTTTATGGAGAGTTGAGACTTCCTGTACAGAGGATTGCCACTTGGGAATGGATCCATAGGCAGCTTTGAGTAACTTGCTGCCCATTTTAGGGTTCAACTTAGACTAGTTTAAGCTGCCTCTGGAAGTACCTTCTTTCACCACCTGACAACAGAAGCCCAAGCAACTACTTTAGATTAAGTGTGGACTTGCAGGTGGATGTATGGGAGATAAGTCCCATGCACAACACCACAGCCCTATGCTTGCATCTGGTCTCAGCACATGCCTCGGAGCATCCTCCTATCCCACTTATGTATCATGCACCAAACAGTCTGTCCTCACATTCCCTCTGTCAGTGTGCTTATCTTTTATTTTTTAAAAACATGGCTATTTTACATGGAAAAATAGAGCTGAAAACCCTTTCAGCCTTTGCCAGCTGATGAATGACTGACCCTTCATGGCCAGTATTACTGGTGCATTTGCCAGGGTCCTGCCTTCAAATGGAGGGAGCACCATGGACCCAAGAGACAGCTCTGAATGAAGGTGCTCAATGCACTTGTCAGTACTGCTGATTATTATGCACAGAAAACCTTTGGACACACAGAAGCAGACTGAGATGAGTATAGGAGTATAAGGTTTGCAAGCCTCTTGCAATCTTCTTTTTGCAAGTCTTTTGCATCTTTTTCCTTCAAGGATTTGTGTGTATATCAGCATGTTAACATAAACCCTGGAGGAAGCAGTTGATGGCTGGGAAATGAGAGGCTGTAGTTTGATATTAAGAAGTTTTAAGTAAGAATGTCAGTATAAATCTGCACAGTCTGTGTTTCTTTGGCTTTTTTTTTTGTTCCTGGAGCAGAGTCTATGTGTTGAGTCTCCAAAACTCCCACTCTCCTACTCTGTACTGTTGTGCTGCTCCTATATTCCACTGTAATGGTGTTTGGGAAAACAGCAAAGGGGCAGGAGGCATGTATTTACAAAGGGAATGTTAAATGAATCTGAAATATGCAACACTGGCTTCCTACTATACTACCAGTCAATATAGTCCAAGAAGTTATCTGCTCATTACTGATGCCGAGATGACTACGGTTACATCTATAATTAGGATCATCTGAATTGCTGCTTTTCTAGTGTGGCCACAGAACTAAAAGCTCAGAATATAAAGTAAAAGTTGGAGTTGTCCTGAAACAGAACAGGCTTTGTAGTTTTCAGATCAAAATTAAACAATTTAAAGATATTTTTTGGATGAAATTCACTCAAAGCAGAGTCAAACTGATTCAAAATCCAGCCCCAATCTAAATATTAATTTCCTGACATTATATTTAACCTTTAAAATAAAGGAAATACAGGTAGCCATCTAAATAACACTTTTCAAATGAGACATTTTAAATATATCCTAACAACTACTTGTTTAATCTTTTTCCCAGCCAAGCTATTCAGTGACTCTTAACACACTGTGTTCACCAGGAGATGCAAATTTTGTCACTTACTAAAGCCAGCAACAATTTTCTGCCATCCTAACAAATTCCTTTGTTTAGCCATGTACAACCTTCTCTCTCTCAGCCAGTGGTGTGTGAAGGATTCACACCATTCCTGGCCAGGGAATGCTGGAAATGGAGAAATAAAAGGGCACTGTGAGCATGACATTTTTATGACTGAAGCCAAAGGCTGCTGAATATAATGGGAGTCTTTCCACTGATTTTGGTACATGTTTGCTTTGCTAATAAATGTGATGGCTATAGGGCACATCTCTGCAGCTCCTACTATCACACCTGCATGCAAATTCTGACTCTGTCATGGGGAGCTCAGAATTTAGTTTGTTTATGTTTTACATGACCCCTCTGTACTTGACTTTTTACCTTTCTTAGCAATCACTGCTTGAACAGAGGCTACACAAACCATTAGCTGCAAGCCCAGCCTCCCAAGTGGTTGGTCTCATCTTCCCGCAGCCCTCTTCTTAGACTCAGTCAAGACAAGCAGTCCCACCAGCATTATAGGTGCCCACTTGTTTTACCCTGGTAAAGCCTGCTTGGGCTCAGACCATGCTTTTGTCCCCTCTCATATTCATATTTCACCTTGGTGCAGTGTCCGGATTAAAGCTCAATTATTGCCACAGGTGCACAGCACAAGAGGAAACTGAAGTGCAGAGGTTAGATGACTTGTCCAGGCAGATGAAGGAAGCTGCAGTCAGAGACATGAGTAATTGAGGTCAGTTTTTAAATCAGTTTTTTTATTGCGAGCCCTGAACACAGTTAACCAGCCAGCCATAAGCTGGGACTGAGTTACCAATGCTGTTAGAGGTACATTTGCTTATGAGTTATGGCATTTCTGATGCAGAATTCAACACCTGATGGAAAAAACAACCACAGAGGAGTGGACTTAGGTGCACATTCTCACTTAAAGCTTCTTTTCTTCAAACTGTCACCAAATCCTCTCTGCTCAGCACCATTGTTTGGTTATTTCAAGTCCTATATTACCTTTCTTTTTCATTTTTTAAATCCTTCTTCCTGTCATCTGATTTATTGTCTTTAACCCTCACAGACCTTTTCTGCTTAACTTAGAATATTGTATGCCCTAAATCTAAGGATTACAGAATGATTTAAGAATCTGACTTATTTCTCATTTCATGGGGTAGAAATTGAGTCTTTTCTCTCTCTCCACATCAGAGGACATGCTGCCGGAGACAGACACTGAGCAGTGAGAGGAGACCCATATTTTAAGCAGGCCAGTGTCTCTGCTCTGTACAACATATGCATTAATAACCACAAAAGCAACCCTGCGCTACATAATGAACATGTGGAAACAGTTTCACTACTTAGATAGGATCTCCAGCTCAAAGAAGAAGTTGTCTGATTTGTCAGCATCTGGGAAGCAGCTCTATTGCAACATGACTGTATTAGTCTTAGCTATGTATGCAGCCTTATTAAAGACTGATGCTTTAAGTCTGCCTCTAATAAAAACCTAGTTTGATAGGAGTTGTGCTTTTTTACCCTATACTAGCCACCTATTTTAAAAGGAGGGTTAGTATCATTTGCTACCCAACTGATAAAACACTTCAAACTCTTAGCTCACCTGCTTAAGTTTCAATGGTGCACAAGAGCTTTGCTGTGTTTTCTAAAATCCAAGCAGCTGTGGTCTCTGTCAGGAAGACCAAATGTAAGTCACTGGCAAACTGTAGTGTGCTGAGGCAGAGATGAGAGACCAGTGGTACTCTCTGAAGTGGGCTGTATAATTCAAGCTCTTCTGAGGGGAAAGAAACCTGGAAATTAGCTGGTATCCAAGAACCAGAGGGCTTTATTAATTAGGTGCTCTCGCTATCTGACTATCAATCAGGCAGATGCCTGCCTCCCCCAGAAGCATTTGAAGCCTGTGGGCTATAGCTGAAGGTAGCACTATGCAATGCAATGGTGGAGGAAGCCGTATCTGATACCCTGGCTAGCTTTCCAGGTGGTATGTAAAACCCCTTATTTAAGCGGAGCTGCACTGATTTATATTTACTGGAAATCCAGTTTAAGGCTATCCAATGGAAACCAGGTCCAATATGTGTCAGTTTTGCCTAGAGTTATTATTCCTCTGACACTGCTTGCTGCCTGGATTTAGTTCTTTCCAAAACTCATGTGTTCTTGGTTTATGTTTCATGGCCAGCCTGGCCTTAATCGCTCAAGGCAGACATCTTAGACTGACATCTGCTAATGGCTGCTTGGTGGTTTTTCTGGGGTGCTTTATCAGTTCTGCCATGAGCAATAATAGGAAGGAGGATTCCTAAAGGTCTTGGACATCCTGTGAACCTAATTCATTTCTGCTGTTGGCTGCAGCCTTTTCCCCATGCCTCTATCACCTCTGCTGTGCCAAGGGCTGGCCTCTGAGTCCACTTTCCCCTCCTTGCTCTCAAGCGGCTCCCAGCAACTGCCTGGAAGCTGCTGGAGCTCCAGTGCAGAGGCTGCTGATTAATGCCCATTTCTCCGCCAACAGGCTTGCGCCATTCACATTCAAATATTGCACCACTCCTCAGCAGACAAGAGATGTGAGCTGAGGGAAACACTGAGGACCCTTGTGGCAGTGTCTGCTGAAGTCCTGTTTGTGTAAAGTTTGCCAACAACAGCCCTCATGAGGACTTCTGAGCATTTTCTTTGCTCTGGGGATTAGTTTGTAGACCCATCTGGGAAAACTGACCTCTGCCACCTCCCCCTGTGTGATGCCCCTTGAGTTTTGGACACTTCTCTGGTATGTTGCATGGTGTAAAGGGAAATTCTCTTCCAGTATGCTGGATTTGTTGCAATGCGTGTGGCAAGACAGCAGAGCTAATTTTCTTTCCTCGAACAAGAATGCTCCGTGTGGCAGTTCAGCCAAAGCGGATGGCCAGGTATTGCATGCTGATGTCAAGGCATGAGCCTGGACAAAAAGATTTGGCTGCTGAGAAGACTTTGCAGTCAATTAAAAAGGGGAGGAGAAGAAATACCACTCAGGAACCCTCACTTCTTCTCTTGAGGTCCCCAGTTCTTTCCTCCTTTTTTTTAGGCTTGTCTGTAGACTGCTCTGCCTAGGCAGGGGTTTAGGTATTGAGAAGGGGCATCCTGCCCTTTGAGGACCATTGTGACTCTCCAAATTCCAGTCGTCCAAGGTTTAGTTCAAGGCTAAATGCAAACTCTGTCCCAGGGGTGGATATCTGGGGGATGTTTTGATGGCCTCAGGCATTCCTGTGGGGCATCACCATAGAGCAAGGCCCTGGAGCAGTCACAGGACACATGAGCTAAGGCCATGACTCTTGGCCAAGGGGACCAGGCTGGGAAGAAGAGATGCAGAGACCATACAATGAAGGACAAGAAAAACCAAGCTGGGCTGGGTAGATGCTGCCCTCCTAGGGTGATGGCATCAGGCAAGGACCTCCATCCCAGTGTCATCACCACACTTGGGTCCCGCACAGAAGCTCAATGTGGCTGACCTACATGACGTGCAACTGAACAAAAGCTGCTGTCTTCCCAGATCCTTCTGTTTGTGACACTTAAATCAGAGGAGCGAAAATGAACCTCTGCCTTTTAAGATAAAAGAGAGATCAGCTTTCACGTGTTTTTTCTCCTGTTGTTGGAAATCAGGTCAAGAGGCTGGATTAAACAATTGTTCCTCAGCCTTTCCTGTAAGGTAAGTGCAACTCAGCTTTCTTGCTTTGTGCTGCACTGCCTTTTCTCAGGTTATTTTTTGTGATTGGCAAATGAAGAAGGTGCTTGGCCATACTGGGTGACAGCTTATGCCTGCCTCACATGTTTATTTTAACTCTGACTTGGCACCTTGTCTCTGAGTTTTTACATCTCAGGTTAACACTGGGAGAAAAAGACACCCAGTTTTTTACAGTATGTAAATGACTTCTAATTCACAGGAGAGTTTCCATTCGCACAAAGACCACTCTGCCAGTTGCTACTTTGAAGTGTTATATCCAACTGTGAGGCTCACAGAACAAGGACAAGCGAAGATTGGCTCAAAAGACAAGATTTCCATTTAGCTTCACTGTATCCCTAGAATTAACCTGTCAACCTGGGTGAAATGAAACCCAGATCTGAGCCAGACAGCCACCCCTCCCTGTATGCTCGAGCCAATCTCCTGAACTTTTGTTGTATGGAGAGGGGGAACCTGAGTCAAGTAATTCTCGTTTCTTAAATTTGCAAAAGCTAATTCTGATTGAGGTTCAGAAATGCAGGCGCTCGTCCTGCAAGTCCTCATCACTCAGGGCTCCAAAACTGTTAGTAACAAAGGTCTCTTGTCCAGCCACAGGTTTGATGCCCCATCACTGAATTACCTGCTGAGATTATCAGTCTCATGGCAGTCTCCGCTGCCTTGGCAAGATCTGCGCTTGAGCTTCAGGATGCTTTGGAGCTAGCTCGCAAGAGCTGGGCTCAGTCTCTGCTTCTGTGAGAGGTATTAAACAATACCAAGGGCCTGCAGTAAAGTGCAGGCTGCAGGAAACTCTCATTTGTTTTTGAAGCAGATCTGTACCTGTCCATCTGGCAAGAC
Source organism: Psittacus erithacus (assembly GCA_009867235.2). NCBI lineage: Eukaryota > Metazoa > Chordata > Aves > Psittaciformes > Psittacidae > Psittacus > Psittacus erithacus. The sequence goes on from WYDI02001423.1 coordinate 53,347, forward strand.
TGAAACTGATTCCAGCTCAGGGGATTATCCGATCCCCACGCCAGTGGTTTTCAGTGTTGTTTTGAACTCAGGTTTGAGTGGAAGAAATTAAGAAGCAGAGAAGGGGAGGTTCTCCTGGAGAAAGAAATGAAATGTCATTCCTCCCACCATGATGCCTATCTGGTCCTGGATAAACAAAGTCCAAGACGTACATATTGGGGTTACATTTGTCTTATCTGTGATCAGGCATTGCTGGAAACAGAACTTGCGAAACAACAGGATGAGAATAACAGTTTTCACTGGTAGGAAACAAGCTGTTCTTGGAGTGTACCGGGGGTTTTGACAGTCACATCAACAGGCAGATCCTGTTATAAATGCTGCCCAATTCCTACTGCATACAGCCAGACCCTCTACGGGACCTGGCTCTAGCACAGCGGGAGGGAAGTGGTTCCACGTGCTTCACAGTTCCACCAGACGCATATCTGCATCTTCAGGCACCTGAATATCATTAGAAGGCTATGCCTCCCTGCATGCCTCATTTTCAAGTGCAATAAATAGAGCATCCTATCCTGGGGCTGCTGAGGGATAAAATGTGCTGAAAGCCAGAAGGTTCTCAGATGCTTTGGTGGCAGAGACAGCACCAAGAGCACTGGGTGTTGAGGAAGCCATCAGGGAGGGTTGGGTTTCTGCACTGGTCCTCTGAGAGATGAGACAGACCTATCTGTGTACCCTGGTCTGCACCCCATGGGAAGGGGCTGGAGTATGCAGGCTGCATTAAGGGCACAAAGTTGAGCCCAAGGGAACAACAGCAGCACCAGGGTATCTCCTGAAATCTAGTACCAGTCTCTGTGCCCCCCAGCTCCTTCCCATCTCACACATGCAGAGGAGAAATCACACATGCAGAGAAGAAACCCAGTGGGGCTGAGGAAGCTTAGAAGCAGGTGCTTTTCTGTGCCATCGTACCATGGTAGAAGTACTCCCTGCTTGCCCCAAGCTGCAGCAGGATGAGCAATGGAGTCTCTCCTCCCACTGCTTCTGCACAAGCCACATTTTCACCCACCAGACTGAAGGCAGAAAGCTGGATGTGTACAGAGTCCCTGCAGCATCATTTGGCTCTCTATTAACTTTATTTTGTTTGCTACTATACTGGGACCATTGCCTGGCTTGGTTTGAACCATGCTGCTGCATTCCTGGATCACATCAATAGCAGCATTACCAAAGAACTGCATTACAAGAGCATGAGCTGTCAGATACGCTTGATTTGCGTTCTGCACAATGTTGGATGGGCACAAGTCTACACACGAGCAGATTCTATTGCAAGACTGGGCTCTTGGGCTGTGCAACTGTGTGTGTGTGCATAAGGGTCCGTGTATTCAGAGAAATAATGTTTCCCCTCTATCCAAGGCCAAGAGGCTGATATCCAAGCAAGCCTGAGCTTCTTTACCATTGACGCCATAACAACATTTGAGGTTTTGAAAAGGAGAGGAAAAAATGTGTTGCTGTAGTAAGGGAATTGTAATAAGATCTTAGCCTTGGAATAACGCGCTCCTTAGTGAAGCGGCAAGCTCTGCAACGCTTCCGCCTCCTCGAGATTTGCGAGGAGAGATGTGCCCCAAAGAATGCTAGTTATTCTGAATGGGGAGAAAATGCAGCTGAGGGTGAACAGAGAGACATCCAGGAAAAACAGAGAAGTGCTGCTGTTCTGCTCTCCTCCCTCAGCTCTACCAGAAGCGTAATGCAGCAGCCTGGTGGGGCTGCAAGTAAAGCAGTATGGGAGTTCATAGAAGCACTTTAAAAGAGTGAGACTGCAGCACAGAGAGGAGAAGAAAGTGAGTTACATGTTCTGTAGGACCTGGCTGCATTAGAGAGGCATGACCCCCTTCTGAGAGAGATGGCAGGCAGCTCTTCCTGAGGCAGTGCTCCAACTAAGCTGACCTGTGAAGTGTTGCATTTTGCACGCAGACCTCTTCTCTTTCCTTCTCAGCTCATGCATTTATGTAGCCTACAATCTTTGGTTCCAACCTACATCTTCTTGTGTCTGGCCTGTAAGGACCACATTTGTGTTTGAATGAAGCCAGGACTGAGGTTGCTTGCGGGGCTCAGCAGCTACAGCATCTAAAGCAAATGCCATAGCAATAGTTCAGTGAATTCTTCTGAGGATTGCATATGGCTATGGTCTCTGGGAGTTGAGTTGTCATCAAGGTTGAGAAGGGCATGAATTTTAGAGTTAACCTGCAAATTGAGATTCTTTCAACATTTAGTGGGACAATGTTCCTGAGATTATGTTACCTGTTCTAGGGTTTAAGGGATTTCAGTCTAGTTAGTCATGCAGAACAGAGAATTAAGATCTGGAACCTTGCCCGTCTTATCTTCAGGATGAAGCCAGCACTCCAGACACAACTCAACCAGATCCACTGTGTTGTTACTTGGAAATTGGCCAGGTTTGCAGCTAAAGCATAGTCAAAAGGTGCTGTCTGTGACCTCAGGCCTTGGAATCTTGACAGCGTGGGTAGCTACCGTTGGTCAGACGTGCAATATACATACAACAAGATCTGCATTAGCGCAGCTCATGCCAGCATTTGGCATGATATTGATGCAAATTGCACTGCTTGCTGATAAAGCAGTCTCTGTGGTCAAAAATCCAGGAAGGACTCAAGATATTGAATGGACCCTGAGCAGTTTACTCTCACTGCATGTTAGCAATCTAAAACTTAGGTGCTTGATCCTTCCTACAGGCAGAAAGCTGCATTTCTGGAGAGTAATTATTTCACTTGGCTGTGACAGCTGCTTTAAGATGGAACTGTTCATATTCTGGATGCTGAGGCATCCAAGACAACAAGTTTAGGCTAGACTCCCGCTTTCAGATGATTAACGTAAGATGAGAAAAATTCCTTACAAGAGTTCTTGAAACTTAATTCTGTCTTCAAATCTATTGCTGACAGCTCAAATATTTCCCTGCAAACTTTCCTTTCTCTGCAGTTTGAGGGAAAAAAGTTCACTGTTCTAATTTAGTGGACACTTGGGCAGATAAAGATTTGTAGGGTAAATCCTTATCAAGTTTCAATCAGATTTTAAATGAAGTGGCTAAAACCAGTCAGCGATAAAATGGCAGAGACCATTCTTCTCACGAATGATAGGGTACTGCTTGCAACAGGACTTAGTTTTCTTAAGTTCTTCCTAATTACAGTTATTGGATTATTAAGTCTTTTGGGATGGTAGCAGTAAAATTTAATGGAAATTCTGTAGCAATCACAGTTGCTAAATCTGAAAGAGAAGTCACTGTAACCGTGAGGGATGTGCTAGCTGCTGGCCTGATCCTGCCGCCCAGTGTGCATGATATTTGCTTGCTCAAATACTCCCATTAATCTCAGTGGAGCTATTTACATGCAGAAGAATTACAGGTTCATGCCAGCCTTCAGAATCATGGTCGGCATGTGATGCATTCAGTCACCAATTCTGCAGAAAGAATTAGGACAGATCTTCTGATGGGGAATATGGAGTTTTGTTTCCAGTATTTTGTTAATAAGTGTGTTCTCACACATTCATCAGCTATGAGACTGGATACAAACACATACCAAGGGATAATTCTAATGGATAGTGAGATTTTTAATCAACACCTGGAAAGAATTTTGAACTATCTTTCACTGCATATATGCAACTTAGGGCAGAGGAGAAAGCTGAATTTTATTTCCCTTCTCTATGTTTAATGAGAAATTTTGCCTGAAACAAGTGGATAAGGAAACAAATCCTCAAAAGAGCAGATTTCCAATCACAGAGAGCAAAATATGCTCATCTACTGGTAGATGTACAAAGTATCTCTGTTGTATTTATTGTTCCTTTGCAGAAACTGGTCATGCATGTCTGGAGTAGATCATTTGTATTTTCAAACATAACAAACTTAGAAGGCAAGGATTTTTTCAATACCACTCTGCTGTACATGTGCAAACTTACAGACTTTGCTGCTCTTTCAGGGGTGTAGCTGAGGACAGAAAGTTACCCTTTGAGTTTGGGTGGTTTTGTGAAGTATATTTGAAAATCCCCACAATATGCCTCCTGGAGTCCTAAGTCAGCGGTTGGGTGCCTGGTTTGAATTAGGACAACGAACAAAGACAAACGAAACATAATCCTGCATGTCTGTACATTCTGGAGGCTTTCCTCTTCATTTGGTGTCAGTACTGAACCAAAAGTATTTAAGGAGGCAATATTATTGAACACAACAAATAGGAAGCAAAGCGTAATTTTTGTTAGGGGTAAGTCATCCCTTAGGCTGAAGCATTCCATAGGTCTTACTGCGTTTCACTGCACTGAACTATGGTTAATTTGTGGTCGGAAAAAATAGAGGCACTGTGGTTATTGAAAATTATATACTGTGTTTCCAGTGTAAAGGGAAACAAAAGGCATGTGTTGTAAATATAAACTTTTTTCTTTAATTTTAAAAACAAAAGTCCATTTGAATGCTCAGTTCGGGTTCTAGCCGGCACATATAGTAGCCATGCTATTTCACTGCCCATTTAGGAAAGAACTATCCAGTGGGAAAACAAGAATCATTACAGCTGAAGGATTAGCAGCTGTGAGTTAACTGTGTCCTTGTGCTGAGCTCTTTATAATGGTGACAATATTGCTCTCTGATGAATATCTTCCCTTGTAGAAAAAGAGCATTTTTGTTTTATGCAGTGACAATTATTAGCCACTAGAAAGAAATCCCAGCACAAATGCTGGAATCTCCCACCATTTGGGATCTTTAACTCAGGACCATAGCGTTTTCCAGAAGAGATATGCCAAACATTATAGGCTTGAGGCAGGGACTGTTGGTTAAGGTTTCTTTAATATGAGGTCAGACTAAATGATAAAAATGGCGGTTTTGACCTTAAGATTTTTGGCTCAGGGATTGCCATTTAGGACTTGTTTTTACATAGCTGAGACTTGACCATAGAACTGCCTTAACAGTGATATGTAATTCTGATGGTGTTCTGTGTATATTTTGCTTTCAAAAGATTGCATTTTTCTGCATATCACTGAGCCCTGAATATTGCCTCCTGTTCATCCAAGAGAGAGAATCAGATAGTCAGAAATGAAAGATTCTCTCTTATTACTTATGCAATACTTCCAAAAGGGGAAAGATTCATTTTCTAAGGAGATGAAATGACTATTGTCAGTTCGAGTAACACACTGAGCACCTCCAAATGCAAAGGACTGTGTTTCTGGGGACTGAAACAAGAAGTCCTGGTAGCTTGGTGGTACAGAAGGCAGAGGTCCTCTGTGGACATAGGTGGGGCGATGGAGGATTTTGTGTAACTGGCCGCTGGACTGAGAAGGATGCTCTAAAGAAGTTCAAAGCTGAGTCTGTCACAAATCTACACATCTTGTGGCTTTTTTGGGCTAAAACATCTTGTGCTTCCAAAAGTGACCTTGAAGCAGAAATTTTGAACATGTCATAAACCCAATTTGTCCAATTTTATGCAGCTTCTGGTTCCCCAGAGCTGTAATCAGTGTGTCAGTTTGCCTTGGGGAATGTGCTCATATTATATTGATAGGTCTGTAGCAGGGCATTAATAACAACTGCTTCTGGTTTAGCCAGGGTTAGAAACAATGGAAAAAAATATCATTATAATCTTTCAAAACTTGGCTGAAATTTCGCAGGAACAAATAGTTTTGGAAGCTTCAGATAAGCATCCAAATACTCTGATCCATATCCAAATAAAGCGCATACTCCAAAATTATGAGGCTTGTGCATCATCAACACATACTCCTCCATTTCCTTGCATTAGGAATTACTAAACATTTTATGGATTTTTGCACGCCCCAGTTGGTTCACTGTGCTGGCTGGGATTGTTATAGTCCCTCTGCCTTTGCAACTATATAGACATCAATAAAGATGAATTAAGCTAGGCAGTCAGATTCTAATTTATGCTGATTATGCTGGATGGCTCAGGGCACTTCAGCACACATGCTTAGCCAGTGACCTTTCACACTCCCCTTCTAGATCAAAGCACTTTATTCGTCCACTTCCAAGGAACTCACAAAGACAAAATTCCCATTCAGCACGCCTTTATTAATCTACAAAGGGCCAAATCCTGACACCTTTAATCTGCTCCTGCTCATCCCTACAATGATTTAAAGAGTAGTACATTGCCTTCAGAGTTTTGAGCCCAAAATCAACATGTAGAATAGACAAATTCTTGGTTGATATAAATGATGATGGGATCACTGGTTTCCAGGTAGATTCTCTGTATCTCTCAATAATCGTTTGAGGCCAAACCGTCTCTCTGTGAATTTGATAAATCCTGAACAAAAGTTAAATTTCCCTGATCCATTTCTTTTACTTTGCTGGTTTCACCTGAGCACTCACTGTCTTCTTGCAGGAATTTGTTGCATTGGGTCTTGCCGAATTTGGGCTATTATCATTGGGATACACAGGGCTGAGCAGGTCCTCAGAGCTTGGTAGGATCTAATTAGAAAATGCTTAATCTGGATTTCTGATAATACACACTGCTTCAAAACTCAGCATATTTGGACAATTTCTACCAGTGCTCATGCAAGAAGATCTATTTGTTGCAATCTGTTCGGGTCTCTGAGTCTCGTTCTCAGGCTGTAACAGGCGAACTCCAACAAAACTCACTTCAAATTTACAACTGTGTCAATGAAAGGAGAATCAGGACATCTGATACGCACACACATGAGAATAAAAAGCATTTTCAGCAATTGCAGATTGGTCACAATTTCAATTTGCTTCCTTTTGATTAATTTCCATACTTCTAAAGAGACAAACTTCTGTTCACTCCTTATGTTTTATGTTTGCTTGTGTTCAATGCTACTTAAAGGCACTTTCAAATATTAAGCAAGCCCAGTTTCTTTTTGATGCTGAGCTTCCTTTTCAATCAATGCTCTCAGTCTGACTAAATCACAATTAAAAACATGCACAATGCAATTATTTGTTTTTACTGCTTAATTTTTCATCAGTTCCAACAGCAGTTGGTAATGGCTGCAAGGATAAAAGAATACGTTAAAAACATTGCAATGGATCTACTTCCCTCAACAGAGCATCTAGTTTTCTACTGAGCACCTTTTCACAATGATCCATGCTTCCCACAGGATTGTCTGTTTTAATGAAAATATATTTAAATAACATTGAAAGTTAAATATAACAGCTAATACTTGGAACAGCTGACAAAATTGACACTTGAATCCCAGTGAAAATAGGATTCCCCAGTAAATATGTTTTTTAGGATGGCTCAAGGAATTTGTCTTTTATTAATGTTTCACCTGGCACATGATATGCCAGCTGAAAAGTGAATTAGTGATAATTACCCAAGATTGAAATTTCCACCTATATTCATTTTTAATGATGGTTTTGAAATATTAAAAGCAAGGAAATGGGCAGATCAGATGACAGATTCATAACGCAAATGTGATGCCATGGACAGGTTTCATGAAATGAAGATGAATACATGCTTTTAATGAGCTAGGAGAGAGCTAACATGTTAATGAAACATCAGTTTTCAGACATCTGACCAGAGAGAATTTCCTTTCTTCTGCTAGAGTTCAGTTGCAGGTGTCCATCACACACTTTAGAGGATTAGATAGCAAGAGGAGCTATCTCTTGGGCCACTACTGCCATGTGTCTATTTGAAGCATTGACGTTTTTCTACAGACCATCAAAGACCACTGTCCTCAGCACATGGTGTGGATGTTCCAAGGGTGGTTCTTTTACACGTTCAGAGCTCTTCAAAGGGGCCCGCAATGGCTCTAAGGGGTGTGAAAAAAAAACCATTTCCTAGACATAAACGCACACTTGTACAAATGGTGCAACATTAAACTGCTAGAGTCACAGCGAGTCAACATATGTGCAGACATACTGAGCTGAAAGGCTGTTACTTCATCTTGAGCTCACACTCTTGTGCCTGGCTTTTGCAAACATACCCATTATGGACAAATGTGTGCATACACGGAGTTTTGCATTATTTTGCAGTCTCTGTAGCACTTTGTCATGCCCACAGTCAAAGTTCTCCCTGTGGTGTCTGTAGGATGGCTGCAGGACAGAAATGTGCTCTCATCTTGATTTTGGAACCTTACTTTGTGAATAATGACTTTTGGTAATAAAAAATGTCCTTGACAGTAGACATTGCTGCAATCCTATTCTACCTTTGTAGTCCCAAAACCTTTTGTCTCAAACATTCAAGCCAAACAAAAGCCAATGTGATGTTTTAAGAGCCCTGCCCACTCTAAGAGTTTTGTAGATGCAGTGACAGGCATTATAAGCAGAAAGATATTTCTAATCTCCAGCTAGTTTCATTACTTCACTTGTCTTCTCTTTGTGTCTTTCTCCCAGCAAGAAGGCTACAGCAATGCTAAAGAAGAGTATTCCTGATGCAATCACATGTATTTGCTATATGGCCTCTACAAACTGCTTTATCCTGGGTCTCCATCAAATTCAGAGTGACAGGAGCATCTTGCTGCCAGATACATAGGTTATTTTAGACAAGTACAAAAAAGAACCATGTTACTAGCCCTGTTCAGGCCAAAACATTTGGCAGCACAATGAATGATTTTCAGCCCACTGGCCTGGCTTACACAATTTGAGCGTAATTCAGCATATCCTGGCAGGATGCTCACATTGTTTCTTGCTTATGGGTTTGTGCCAGCTAGATACTTCATTCCTATAGAGGATGAAAAGGGGCCAGGAACCAAGTAAATGTTTCATCTTTAGAAGCCTTCTCCTGTCTTTGTCTCACTTAAAATGATTTTCATTTTATAGCTTATTTACACGCAGGACAGCATAACAATGGTAATCTCTATGGGAATGAAGCAGAGGAGTTCATTATTAATGAGCTTCTGCAAACTGAGATCCACGACTCTGGTAAGAAAATGGTCATGAGAAACCTTGCAGAGAGTCAGCAATGGGTGTCCCTTACGAACAACTCTCTGGACTCAGAAACTGGTGTTGAGCCTTGAAAACCCAAAAGAGGATCTCTGCAGGTATAGGAGTGCCAATTCCCTTCTGGATCTCTCCATCTAGATGAGGAAAACTTCAAATCAAACATCTGCAAGAGAAAAATCTGGTTTGATCAGTTCACACCCATGTTACTCTCTGTTATCAGACATAAAGCCAACAGCATTTGTGTGGGATATAGGGCAAAACTCAGTTGGCAAGCTGGAACTAGGGATGCAAATGCATAGCACTGGCAAGGACAAAACTCAGATGATGTTAACAACCTATGAAGTTCTCTCATGAAATTGTTTTCCCAGCAGACACATGTTCAGCTGGCTGCAGCAATAGTTAAAGGAGATGTCCTACAGGAGTGAAAAAGCCTCTTATGTTCTCAGGTGCTACCATTACAGACATTTTTATGGCTTCTTTGTAATGTTCACAGGCTCCAAAGATGCTGTGCACTCTGCAGGCAGGGACACGGTGCTGCAAACCAGAGTGGAGGACACGTCCCTGGGCTTTATCTATCTAACCTTGTTTTGATGCTATAGAGATAGCATCAAAAGGGGAAGGGGAAGGTCAGGGAAAATTGCTATCTTTTCCCAACAAATCGAGCAGATAACCAAAGTCCTGCAGTACTAGTTGGCAAAGAAGACTGTAAAGTCAGCCACTCACATTGGCAATGCTGCAAGGACCCAAACTGATGAGGTCTCAGCTAAACAGCTCTGAGTGCCATACAGCTGACAGGAGCTGAGGCCATGATCTATGCAACTCAGCGCCAAACGTGAGACAAAGGTCCCTTTCTGCCCACTTTCATCCAGGCTGTGAGTGACTACAGAGCTTTATCCTTGGGGCTCAGTCTCAGTGTGGTAGCCAGGGGCTGGTCTACAGAATAACCAAAGCAGCGGAGACCCCCCAACCTCTAAACTGAAAGGGAGGGAAAGAGGGTAGGAAAGAGTGTTCATCTTTACCCCCAAGGGCCTGGTGTGTCTTTCCAGCTCTTCAGTGCCATATAGGAGACACAACCACGGGCCTCACTGCTGCACCCCAGGATTATTTGTGGTCATCTTGCACCATGTCCTCTCCATCCCTCCCCTTCTTTGAATGACCTGATGCCAATGACATTGTCACACTGCATGACATGCTGGCAGGGGATACGGTCACATCATGCAACCAGCATGCTTCAGGGCAAGCCTCACTAATCTATGTAAGAGGCTCAACTGCTTTCAACATCAATAAGGACAAAGGGTGCAGCAAGCTATGAAGTTTAATAGTGATGCAGTAGCATCACTATTAAACATGCTAAGTAATCCATAGAAAGTTAAATTGAAAGTGAGGAGATAGCTGGCTTTCCAGGGGAAGTCAAAGGATGAGTGTATGTATATATCTATATGTGTATATATAAGTGCATATATATTTATTTAAAATTTATATTTTTATATATATATGGTTTTATATATATATATTCACCCATGTAGAAGATGAGGATGGTTTTAGAAAAGGATTTGCTAACACCCTGTATTTCATCTGGTACCCTGTTTCCTCAGACAGTGTGACTGACTGATGTGTGGGGGTTACTACACATCTATTTCCTGTTGCAGACAGAGCTATTACTTAGGTAATCAATATTTAATCTCTATTAGGGGGAGTAATTTTTAAGCCTATTTTAAAAAGCGTATCTGCAGCTCTTGATATAAATCACAGCCACACAGACCTGTGCTGGTCTCAGAATCTTCTGCTGTATCTCAGGGGAGGAACGAGACTTTTTGTGGAGGGGGAAGGAAGGAAAGAAACCCAAGAAATTTTGATAGTTCTACTTCAGGCAGTGGTGTGAGTCTAAAATAGCACAGGCTTGATTCACACTCTGATTTTTGCAAGAACATGGGAAAGGGTATCAGCCTCTGGCCTGTGGTGAGTCAGAAGCTGCAGCCAGAGCTGGCTGCAATGATCCCTCTCCTCTGCTCCCAGAAAGAAGGCTTAGTCAGAGATGAAACATTTTGCAGAGATGTCAGTTTATAGCTGGAAGGGCTTGGGACAGACTGGCAGAGGGAGGCTCAACTACTAAAGGCTGTTTACGAATGTGAAGAATCAGAATTCATCCTTTCTCCTCCTAATTCAGAGTGATCTGGGATGAAAATGCTGGCCTGGGTCAAATAGAGCAGAAATTTGAATCACTTCTGATTGGACCTTTCTTGTTTCTTATTCAAGGCATAGTTTGAAGGCAGCCGCAGCAGACTGAGTAACCATGGGTTTGCAGCATCCGCAGCACACAGCATCCCAAGGGAAAAGATGTTAACTTCCCTGCTCCTGTACCTCAGTGGTCGCCAATAGTCAGACTGGTCCCAGTTCAGGCAGAGCTTACAGTGGTGTGTTTTTCCCTGGCCTCCCACCTCCAGCCCTGATGCTGTGCAGTCCACCCCATCTGCCTCAAGGCAGCACAAGGACTCACAGCTTTTCCCTTTGAAAGACCTCTGTCATCATACAGAACTATACATTTTTATGCTAAAAAGCCCCTTTTCAACACTCAGAGCTATACAGAGAGTGAATTCAGTAGGAACTGGATGGTGTCGCTTTCCTGGATTTGAAGTGAAAGTTGAAGAAATCAAGAAAAGAGCAAGGATGAGACACATATGTATGTGCCCAGCACTGAAATGCACTTGACAGATCAATTTTCCTACCTACTGCAGTGATACTTCTTATTGCAGTGAACTTCTGACTGCTCTTATCGAAATACACATAGCATTGGGACAAGTTTAGCAGCAAAGACATTTTGTTTGGATGTGACTTGGCTAAAGACTGGGAAAACATTTAGGCATTTGGCATAAAGAAAAAGGGAGGAGGGGGCTGAGATTTATCAGAAATAAACACTGAGTCAACACAGCTTCATTATTTGCAGTCACGGTTCAAGGCCAGCAGAATGCACCAGGCACACAAGGGGCATGCTTGCCCAAGGCTGCTGAAAGCTAATATTGTGCAATATTTCTGCAGATGTGGAATAGCAAATGATCCCGAAAGCCAATCCTCAGTTCAGCAGAGATCAAAATCAGCAGAGAAAATGAGCAGAGACAGCATCAGAAACAATATGTAGTTCCACTCATCACAAAAGACCTAAACATTTATGCCCTTGGTTTTGTTCACTTCCAGATCTTTGGCTTCTGGCTGTCACCAAGTGCATCGTGGCTTGCTTCTGGGCTCCTGTTTGGAGAGAATCTCCAGCACTTTCCAGAATAAAAACCCAAAAAGTACTCAGTGTGACAGAGGGAACAGTTTATTCCAGTATCTGCTCCTTACAGACAGTGCAGATGTGCCAGGTTTGGCTCTGCTTTATAAATAGCAGGGAAACAGGTTTTTCTTCTCCAAAGCGAGCTAAGTTTGTAAAGCATCGACTGCTGGGGTCACCACATCTCATGCCTAGCATGAGTCAAAGACAGCATCTTGACTTATTTCAAGACTAATGCTCTATGCTTGCTATTTGATCAGCCTGAAGTGGCAGTCCAGTGTAATAATGAACTCGAAGCCTTCTGTTGCGACAGTTCAACACCTGATCATATCTGTGGAGTTACCTTATGTCTGACAGCAGCCCCTTCCAGGAGCTGCAGGTGAAAATGCAAGAAGCACACAGCAAATTCTCATGAAATGATTCATGTATAGGAAAAACTTCAATTCCTTTTACTAGTGGGAGCTTCTTGCACAGATTTGTAGGAGTTTGTATCCCCCCTGAAAAGGAATGTTTTGGCTCTTACCTGTTGAGGATGCTCTCAATAAGTAATGGGTATGCCTTTTCAAGACAATTTCACTTGTTTCTTCTGATGGGAGAGAACATAAGAACAAAGCAACCCCTGACAGAAGTTAACCGCCTGTTTTAACATTCACCTGGAAATCTCTGAGGTACTGAGAATGAGGTGGGGTTAAGGAAGTGAAGAAACAAGATGCCTGAATAAATCTGTGATGGTAGAAACACTTACAGGAGTCACAGAAAACAAATAGAAACCAAAATCTTTACTTCTTCTTTAGATTTTTCAATATCAAAGATCAAGATTGAAGGCTTTTTCATACTTTGTAGAAGATAGTTTGTACGCAGCTTCTTCAAGCAGTTTGTTTTAAATTCAGAGCTCTGTGTTGGGACACTATTTATGGTTGCGGAATCAAGATAGGTCTTGGCAACATCTCCTCCTGCAAATGACAAATATTTGTAAAATGGTTTGAATTGTATACTCAGGGATACTAGATTAATAGACACAAGACAGCAGAAGCTGAGCTTTTCCAGCAGTGTCTATACAGTAGTTTTGTGCTGTAACTCTGATGCACAGCCTTGCTTCAGAATTTACTGTTCCAGGTTTCTGCTCCAAACAGGGCTGTAAATTACCATTTCAATGGCTTAGATTTAATTAACCATTTTCCCAAGGAAGATTCCAAATTGTAAAAGTGGAGGCCACGGACACAAATTTCCAGGTTTTGCAATAGTGTATAACTCTCTGCCTATTTTTATGGGGTTTTATTATGTTTTTTAACTTTCCCTAATCCCATCTAAATGATGACTTTTTTTTTCCACCCCTAACTCTTAAGTGACTCTCTCTAAAACCTATATAATGCCCAATATGTTTTGTTCCCATTTGAGAGTTTACCTTGTTTCAGAAAGAAAAAAAGCAATTTCAGTGAAGTTGAAATGTATGGTTTTAGTTTCAGGGCTACCTCTCCCTAACATAAAACTACTAAGCTTTTATTGAAATATATATGATTCTACCATAAACGCCCCCTTTATAGAATGCACCTGGTGAATACAATGGAAAACATTTGTTTCTCAAAAGAAACTGAGCAACTGTTCTGTAATAACATACAGTCTATTTGATATTTAAAAGGTCATAATTTTACACAAAGAGAAGAAAAATGCAGGCACAGTAAAAGGTAACGTTAAAAATGTAGCCGCACATCTCACACATCTGCTTTTGTATTGTGCTGATAAAAGCATCTGACTTGCATACAGCATGCTTTAATAACAGAGAGACTGAAATAATGTCTCTATTCCTCACTGGATCTCAGAGTTAACATTTCCCAGTCCATAACAATTTAACCTCACAGTCCCTTGGGAGACAAGAATACGGTTCCCATTTTTCTAGGCAGGAGAACTGAGGTGCAGGATGAATAAACACATTTCCAAATGCCACACAGGAAGCCTGCAGGAGAGCTGGAGCAAACCCAGGTTTGCCAAGTGTAAGATCAAGTTCAAAGAGTGTCGTCTGAGTGGTTGCACATAACATAGTGAGTATTAGGACCTCCAGTAGACCACGTGCTACCTGACAGCACAAGATCACTATCTGCTTCATAGGAGAATACAAACCTACTTTACATATAAAGTGAGGTTCATAGGATGTAATGCCTCCTGCGGTCCTGGGAGCAAGTCCTGACAGTGGATATGCAGCACCAGCGGGATGAGCTAGGTCCTCTGCATTCCTAGAGCAGGTCTGAAGGGTCACCCTTCCTTCCAGTCAAACCATATGGAGGGATCACAACAACCTCTGAGATTTTCCACGTCTAATTTGCACTTAAAGAAATGCAGGTTCTGTATATATTACATGTATGACAGCTCTTAGAGTACGACATGCATCCTGGCTGGGATTCTTTTATCCTGGGGTCCTTTTATGAAGACCAATAATAATAAGATAAGACCAATGGTGATAATCCCACTGATAAGCTCAGACTTGCCATTAAGATTCAGCGGATAACCTATACCAGATACAAATTAAGGGATTCAGAAGCCACAGCACTTAGTATCGAGAATCCTGCAGGAAGGTGGACCCCAGGAATCCTCACACCTGGGTCTGGACAGCCACGCTTACTCCCTGTTTTGTACCCCAGCAAACCTGTTTTTTGAAGGCAATGACATAACTTCAAGAGATGGGGCTAAAGCTTTTTCCCCTACCCAAAACTTCAGTGAAGGAGACATCTAAATATGTTGAAAATATATCATGATATCTTGACAAGCAAGAGCAAGTGGATGAATCCTCTGAGGATGGGGGAATTGGAATGTAGCCTTCCCTCACCCTACCAGACTGCCCTACCCTGTAGGCACTGAGGGAAGCAGTAGGTGCTGCTATGCTCTTGGAGGAGACTGGTACCCTTCATGTTCCCAGCACCTTTAGTGTTTAAATTGACTCTCAAGTGTCTTCATCAGCTTAATAACACTTGATTCTTGATGTAAAGAATGGACATAAAATTCCTAGGTACACTAAAGTGTACGGAAGGGAAGAAGGAAGGAAGGAAGGAAGGAAGGAAGGAAGGAAGGAAGGAAGGAAGGAAGGAAGGAAGGAAGGAAG
>WYDI02001423.1:68665-79974 GCA_009867235.2 Psittacus erithacus
GAAGGAAGGAAGGAAGGAAGGAAAGAAGGAAGGAAGGAAGGAAGGAAGGAAGGAAGGAAGGAAGGAAGGAAGGAAGGAAGGAAGCAAGGAAGGAAAGGTAAGTGAAGCTACATGTGTTTTTAGCATCCTCAGAGCTGTTCATACCAGCAATAGCAAATACTGCCTTCTTTGGACTACTCACTGCAGGTGATCTGGATGCATGAGCAGAAAGATATTTTCTTTCCAGTTTTGCTCTCCTTTTTGAACTCTCTTGGTGACTGCTTTCATCCAAGTTTCAACTTTTTGGTTCCTTTCCTTTGCAAAAATTCCACATTCCCAAAATCAGATTAAATTCTGCTCTTTGGATAAAAGTCCTTGCATATAGCAGTGGCAGGCAAATACGAAAAAACAGTGTGTGTGCTAGCACTGGAAGCAGGATGAGATCGTCAGAGTTGAACTCCAGGGTTCAATATTTCAGTGTTCAACACTGTTGCTGTGTAAACCACTCAACAACTTTGTGCCTCATTGTAGTTCCCTGTGAATTCATGCATAAAATGTTATTATTCCTTTCCCTCTCTTTTTTTTTTAACTGAACTTTGGCTGTGCTTTGCATCACACCAAACACAATTCCTGCTCACAGGAAATACAGTCTGGCAAGCAGGACTGTTCATTTAGTTTGTCTAGCCTTGGGTGTGCAGGTGATACAGTCTAGGGCGAGTACTGCATCTTCCTGTTTCTTCTTTAAAGAGCACACTTCAGGAAATGTAATATCACCACTGCCATCACAGTCCGGACCCCCATGAGGAATATGAACAACTCCTATTGCCATGGGACTTGGCTGTTAGTGCTGACCTCCTTGAGACAGCCTGAAGAGGTAAGGAAGCATTAAGACCAGCAGTTAAACACGGGATCTGGGTTTTCTGAGGCTAAGGGACTTTCCCAAGGTTACCTAGAAAGCCTGTGACAGAGCAGAGATTTAAACGTTCAAGTGTAGGATGCCATCTTCACTTCCCTTGGCTGCAGGAGCCGTATACTGTACTGGAGGAAGGATGGCTGAATTGAAGACGGTAGCCTGGTCTCTGCACTGGGATATCAGATTTGCCACAAGACCTGGAAAGGCTTCAGGGCCAGCAGCAGCACTGCAAAATGAGAGCTGAATATCCCCAATGAAAGCCCCATGGCAGAGTGTTATTTGGGGGAGGACGTCTCTTACCCATGGGACACAGGTTGAGTGTGGCACTACCAGCTTGTTGCAGTCCAGAACTGGGAGAATTTCCTCTTGCTTATCCCATTTAGTAGTATTGATGAACTTGGGTTAACAAGGAAGAAACTGGTTCCCCTTTTTTCTTATTTTTAGTAACTTAAGCTTCAAGGGGTTTTTGGCTTCATTGCCTTTGTCTCCAGAAGTACAATAAGCAACAGTTTGCAACGGTGCATCAAATACTCTGGGGTTGCTTACAACTTATACAGAAAAAAACCCTGTTTGCCTTCAATTGAGACGCTTCCTTTTCCTAAAGAAAATAAACAACTCCAGAGCCGAGCTCCCCAGCAAGTGGTGTCTCCTGAAGCTGAGGGTTTCATGGAGAAAAGCCTGTTGGGGCCCCCAAGTCCCTTCCCAGGGCTGCCTGCCCAGAGGCAGATGCATCAGCCTGGTTGCCTGGTACTGTGGTCGCTCTGGGGCATGGATCCCCCTTCTCAGGTCCTGGCCCAGTGGGCTCTTCCCTCCAGCTGCTCTTCATTTTCCTTCCCTCTCACTAGTGGATTTATCTCCCTCCCCTCCGTATCTTTGCCCCTTCCTTTGTTTTTCCTTTCAGCTAATCCCTTCCTGCTTTTCCCCCGGCCCCTTCTGTGTTACATATACACACACACTTTCTATCCAGGGAAGTTAATTTAGATTAAGGGAAGGGGCGGATTTAAGAAAGAATAGCTCTCCCTGAAAAACTCCAAGTAGAGGTGCCCTAATTCTGGAATAAAGGCATTTTCCAATGAACACGATCCTTTGTATATAGCAAATTAAACCCATTCAGTTTGAAATCCTTCTGCTAGGGTTGCAAGTGCTCATCTGATTATGCCCAGATTTAATTGGGAACATCTCCTCATGCCAAATTTGCCATAAAGACAAGATCCTGTTCCACTCCCAGGCGTGCACGGATACCCCTCCTAAACCATTCAAAGAAAGCAATACATCTGCCACCCAACCAACCATGAAGAAATCAGGGAGCTAACATAATATTTGCAAGCCAAACTCTGCTCACTCTTCTGCAGTACTTGTCTGTTTAGACTGCAAACTCCAGGGTGAGAAAACTTTCTCCCTCTGTTTTTTATGTGGTGCCTGGCACAGAGAGATCCCAGCCTTCATTGTATGGTCATGGCACAGCAAACAAAGGAATCAGCAGAAAGGGTTGTGCTTTTATAAGTGCCTCCCGGTCCCAGGCAAACTTAACTCCCTTTGACATCTGCAGGGCAGCAGTATTCTCCCCACCCGAATTTGGGAACCAGACTTATCCGGATGCTTTCTGGAGGTGTCCTCTGCAGAAATCTGGGAGAAATGGCTCCTTGGGAGAAATGAGAGCAGAAACCATAGCCTGACCCATGGTAAAGCTTCTCCCCAATAAATTTGTGACCCACAGGACTGATCCTGCCTCAGTTAAGGGCCTCAGGTTGGGTTTCTGAACACACCCACAGGCGCTTTCCCCCAACATAAAGGAAATGTTAAGAAGAGCAATGAAAACAGGGGAAAGGAGAGGGAAAAGGGGTAGAGGAGGGGTGGAAAGAGAACGTGCCAAGAATTTGCATGGAGCAAAGGTGGGGAGAAGCATGAAAGCCTGAGTGAAGATACAGCTGAACTGGATAAGTCCGTAGGCACTGAAGAGCCCTGTGGCTGCTCAGTGGCTCACAAAGTGCCCCCTCCACATTTATGGTAGTGCTGGGATGCAGACTTTGTTTTTTTTACTCCAAAACAACTTTGTATTGCATACAAGCAAACAACTTCTGTGCAACACTGGGTACTACTGCAGAGAACTCCCAGCCCCAGCATTATTGCTGTCTTATGGAGATCTTGGCTTTATTAAATGTGTGAAACATTTGGAGATTCCAGAGGGATGGCTGCTGCTTCAATGGACTAGAGCTGTCCAGTTTTCTGGACATGGCTGGTTTTCCCATTGTCCTGGTTCAGCTGACCATGCGTTTTGACTGAGGGGGCATTCCTGGAAAATGGGTACTGATTTACAAAATGAAGCCAAGCTCCCCATGAAGTCTTCCACAGTCACTCATTGGTGTGCTCCTTGCACTGAGACAACATGCATGCATTAAGGCCAGAGTTAACAGATGTGAACTGGAGGCATGGCTCACCTTGCAGGTAGTGGCAACTGTGTCCATGGGTGTCTGACAGCTTTGAAAGATAATCCAAAGTATGAGCTCAGCCTTAAGGTGATGGCATTGGAACAACTCTTTGATTTTTGCAGCAATCTGCCATTATGATCACTGACATGAAGATTTCCAGTTAACAGAGTTTTGTTTGTATATCTGTTTGCGTATCTGCAGATGACATTCGCTACTTCCTACATAAGAAACACCCCATACAGGCAGCAGCTTTTCCTACCTCTGTAAATCTGTTTTCTGAACTTTCGCTTGCCGTGGGTTACAGCTTGCTTCACAATTACCCTGAAGTGTACACAAGAACACTACTAAGCCTGAAAAGCTGGCTGGAAAGCTGGCCAGACCTCTCTTTACCATTGGGAAATGCACTGAAGTTCCAGATTTAATGGGAGAGACAGGAAATGACCTGCAGCATCAACAACCATTGACATTAATTTCAGCTGAAAGGAGACACCAGCAGCCGAATACCCGCGCAAGCTCATTTCCTCTCCTCCAGCTGTCGCAGGCTCCAGTTCAGCTGAACCAGAGTTCATGGCTGTGGTGAGACAAGTTGGTCACATCTTTGCTTGTAAAGTATACAGGAGCACTGTATGGTCTACACTTGTGTCCTTGCCCACTTTATTGTTTAGCCCAGGCACGGTGGCTGGTGCCAGGGAGAAGAGGTCAGCTTGGTTTCTCAAGGGTTTCTTGGTAATGGTGGCTCCTCAGCAGTCCAAGCTACCATGCTGGGTGGCCCCAGAGGTCTCATCCTGACTGCATGTCTCTCTTATCTCCCTTGCATTCACCTTTTTGCTCTCTGAATCATCCCAATCTCTTACAGCATGTTAAGCCAGTGTTGCCTATGAACTTGTGGACAAGTTTGTACTTTGATGGCCCCAAGTGACATTCTGATCTCGGACACTCGGAGCTGTCCTAAAAGGCAGTGGATTTTCATTGTACAACTGAGGCAAAATCTGTATTTTCCTGAAAAACAAAAAAAACCCCATGCAAACACAACAAGTTTAGGAACAGGACTGTGGCTACACGACTCAGAAGTTGTATGCTATCTCCTACAGTTATCACTTGCTACTGTTAAGGCAGGGAAAATTGTGTGCAATTGAGATGCAGTTGTGAATAGCGTCCTGGTTTATTGCAGATGCTAAATAGCCAGCTGAATACTGCTATCACCAGTCCAACATTGCTAAGAATTGAGGAACTGAGACTCAGGCAGGTTACTGGAAATGGTGCCGAGTTCATCTGTCTATAAATTGACCATCCTCTTATTTTTTCCTCTGAGGAGATTTCACAAAGAAAATGAACCTGGAAAAGGCAGGAACATCAATCAATTGTTTTCCAGCTAAGCCATGAAGCGCACGAAGTCCAGCAATCCTTTCTCATATAACAGATACTGGGATCTCTTGTCCTTGGCCCAAGAGAAGCCTACAGGTGTCTGCTGATGACTTTTCTCTTGGTTGAGGCTCTGCTAAAGCTTCCACAGATGTTTGCCTTGGGGTTGAAGCCTCTTCTCAAGAAGCTCAGTGCAAGCAGCTCTCACAGCACATTGCCAGCATGGGCTGCTCTGCTGAGCTGACAGAAAGTTTCTCTAGATATTTTTCTTATTTGGAGGGTGATTTTCTCATTAATTAAAATACGTGACTGAACTTGTTTATGTTACATCGTGGAGGGGGATAAAGCCATCTATGCAATTTCTCCTGTTCTGTTACATATATGTACCAAACAGGAGCTTCAGAAAATCCCACCCTGAAACCAGAGCTATAAAGTTAGCAGTTAATCCCAAGGGACTAATCTTCAGCCAGTGTCAATCGACATCGCCTGGACATGTGCTGGCTCAGGATCTGGCCCCAGGGTGGGGGGTTGCTGGGCAGCCCAGGACCAGAAAAGGACCCAGAGAAGAAGACACTGCTGCCATGGGGACTGTCTGAGCTGCTGCGGGTAACAGCAGGTCCCATTGTGGGTCTGGAGCTGGTGGAAATCAGGTTTCTTCATATTTATATATTAATATTAAAATTAAAATTACAATGCTGCTGCTTCTGCTTTGGGTGTCAGAGTCTGCTTCATGTCTGCAGAACAGCTCAGCAGTTTCTGAGGTTGCCTTCCCTTTTGCTGTCCCCATCAGCAGCGTGTGTTTTCTGTTGGAAAAGAGAAAGAAATGAAAGAGGTTGGTCTGGGGGTAGAAGAGGTCACTCATTTAAGGCTTGCTCTTAATCCCTTTTCTGCTGCAGACTTCCTGTGTGTCTGTAAAAGCAGATCTAACCGAGGACCATGACACCTCTAGTATCCTTTAGCAGATGATGTCTCAGTTGCCCCTTTATGAGACCTATTGTATCTCCTCTGCCTGCAGTGAGAAAGGCAGAAGTAAAGGCATCCCACTTTTCTGCACACGTTTTTTCCCCCCATATTTCAGGTAGAAAAGTATTAAAAAAAAAAAGCTTTGTTTTCCATGCAGTTTCACACTTTAAATTTCTTTCTTTTATTTTTTCAGCAGATTTAAATGAAGAGCAGTTTCCTATGAGGGTTTAGAAATCTTTTTTGTCCCTTTTTCAGCTGCAGACAGAGGAGGTTGAGGGAGTAATGAGCAGAAAAAGAGTAGCAATTAGAAAGGAAGGAAGGAAGGTAGGAAGGAAGGAAATGAGAAAAGCAAGAAAATATTTAATTCAATTAAAAATGGCTTTTCAAAAAGTATCATTTTTGTTGTAAAAATTTAAAACAATTGAAAAAATTTTTCTGCAAAATACTTCATTACTGGTGAATCACGTCTTAAATATTCTTATAGTAATAACCATTTGTTTCCATCCTTATTTATTACTGCATTAAATAAAAGTGAGCTGAGGCATGGGAGATCACTTCGATGGAAGGCATTTTCTGAAACCTGTGTGCTGCCTGAATTCCAACCCAGCTCTGTTTCAGACTTAACCCAAATTGACCAAAACCTGCAAAGTGTTTGAATTTCACCCATCGCTGCTGTTAATCCTTCTTTTCTTCTACTCACAAAAGAATAAAGGTTTGGTCTGTGTCCCTGGGAGACATCAGAAGGACAAACCCCCTCCTTACCCCAGTTTTAACTGGTTTTGAGGAGATTAAGCTCTCAGGATGCTCAGGTATTTCTGGCTGGACTTTCTACAGGACTCTGATCACATGGAGGTGCCTTCCTTTCCAGCTACAGGCAGCATCTATGCTACTAACAGCCTTTTTGACTATGATTGATGGGATGCAGATGCTGGTCCTAAGCTCCTCCAGTCCTGCATCCCAAGGCAGACCTGGCCTGTTTCCCACAGGGTTGCTGTGGTATGAGCAGAGCCAGCGCACAGTAATGTTCCCTGCTGCACTCACCAGCCACTGACAGCATCAGCTCTGCTTTATCCAGGGGAGGCATCTTTGTCTTCAATAGCCATTAATTGATTTTTCTTCCATGAATGTGCCTGGTAGCCCTGTGGCAAAGAGTTCCCCCTTTTGACTACACACTGGGGAAAACTGCTTTTCTTTTTGGGTTTTGGGGGGCTTTTTTTCTGAGCTTGCCACTAACAAGTTTCATCTGATGTCCCCCAGCTCTTCTATTAGAAGAGACAGCAGTCATCTTCTATTCATATTTTCCAGCCTACTCATGATCTTTATCATATCCCCTTCAGCTGTGTCTTTCTCAGACTGAAGAATCTGAGTCTATTTAATTGCCTCCTAGTCTGAGAGCTGAATTAATCTGTTTAATTATCTGTTTAGTCTATTCTTAACCTATTGTTAGGGTTTGATGGCTGGGAGCCACCCTGGTGTCTGGTCTGTGCTAAATTGCTTTATATGACCCACCAAGAAGGGGACGCTGTGGACACAGAGCCTGGATTCATCCCATGGCATTTTGAATGCCAAAGCTCACCCTGAACTAAGGATGCCAGTCCCACATATTGATTTAAAAAGCAGGCTAAAATGTTTATTTTCCTCATACAGTCTAAAAACAATAATGCCAAAAATGATGAATCTGTGCCCGTGAACACCTCTGGCCTAGCAGAAGGCAATGGGCAGTGAAAAGATATGGCCCTGGGTCTGCAACAGAGCAGGAGCAGAACCAAGCAGGACACACTTCTCTTCCTCTCGTGTCATCATTCTATGGTCATTTTTTGCCCCTTTGTGTATCCCTGTAGGGCCAACATCCCATGATTTTACCAGCGACTCTCATGCTGGGGTGACTCTTCACTGGTGGGGTGCTATGAGCCTGCTCACAGTGCACAGCACCAGACTACACTGCTACTTGTTTTTTCTTTCCTAACTCTAATTAATTCAGTCTCATTCATTTATAATCACATTAAGTGCCATACAATAATAAACAGAGGAGGAAAGCCTGGCTGGAGCAGAGGGAGGAGGGCTCAGCATCCCATGGAAGCTTTGCAGGATCAAACCTCTAAGTGGTCACAATTCAGCAATGATCCAGCTTATTCAGCCTTCATCTTTCAGAAACCAATGCCCTCACATGTCTTTCATACACACCACTTCACCGGTCACCACAAATAACTGCTCATGCTTTCTCTTCATCTATACCAGATGGTGGCTGTGACACTGGAGGACTGTCTTTTTTCCATGCCATCCCCACAGAACTTGACAGCGTGAAGAAGAAAGGTACTTCTACCTTGGACAGACCTACCAAACACACCCTGAAGACCCCACACCCTGCTCCCGCTAATTGCACCAACATTGTCTTGTTGCATGAGCCATTCCAGCTCTCTGTTTTCTTTCAAAGTGTATTTGTTTTATATCTGACATGTTTATATATGTTAACTGTTTGCTATAGATATCTGTCAGCTTCAGCTGGCAAAACCCCCCGAAAAACAAGAAGAAAAAGTGAGGTTGGCTCTGTGCCAGAGGTATGTCGCTTAAAAGCACTTTGCTTTTTGTCACATGGTTTTGCATAGAAAGAGAAACCAGGAGAGGGAGGGTGGACTGGAAAGGGATATTGTGCTCTAAATGCTGCGAAAGAATTTCATACGAAAATGTACTCTGCTTTTCAGATATTAGCCTAAGAGCCATAAAAAGTTATTTTATAGCCCTAGAAATGATACACAAACATCGGTATACTGTTTGTCATAAAAACCGCTCTAAAGAGGGAATCGCGCATTATGCTTTTCGAAATATGACATTTATGAGCTGCCTTTGATTGATACCAGAATGTTTTTTAATGGAGTAGAAAAAGTGTGTCTGTGTGTACATGTGTGAGTGTGGCTGCTTGTGCATGTGCGCTTGTGTGTATGTGCAATAAAGGGATGCGTCACTGGGAAAGAGACATCTTCCAAAATATGTTCTTCATTCAGGCCAGAGGTTTTCAACTTTCTCTCTTTCAAAGAAGAAAGAGTGCAACCCCTCCTGCCAGTGAGAAATAAAGCAGAAATGTCCATGTCTTCATATCTGGGGAGAAGCTAACATGATTTCCTAGGATTTCTTTTCTTCCTTGCTTTCCTTTCAAGTAAGAATATGGGCTGGTACTGTGCAATATCCTCTTCCCTCTGAGACAACTGCACCTCTTGAGGATGAAGGTGGAGAGATGTGAATCTGTCCCCATGCCAAAGATGTTAGCTCAGGTTTCTTTTATAATAATGTTTATAAAGGGCTTAAATTGGAATTACGCGATGCTTATGCCTTCTGCTAATCCGTACCCACAGTGCCTAATCACTCATAGTGATGGGATTCATTGCCTCCTTGGCATTTTTTACTTTGTGAGGTGAACAGGTTTGTTGGGATGACACACTTTTTTCTACTGGACTCTCTCATCACCCTCCCTTCCCAAAAACTGTCTGGGGAGTCAGATGGTGACTCATCCTACACGTTCTTGCTTTTAAAAATGCCTGAAGTTTTCCCAAAGGGACAACTTTGTCTTCATGGGAGCTGGGATGCCCATTTGCTGGAACAGCCTGGTTTTCAGGCCTGTTTCATTTTACTGCATGGGACTGCTCCTCACAGGACAGAAAGCCAGCAATGTTTTGCAGGCAGACTCAGTCTTCCTTCATTTATGGGCAGGGCAGGGCTGAGCCCAAGCTAATGACCCAAAATGAGACACAAATTATTGCTGCTTCAGTGCAGAACCATATTCATGTAGCCTTGAAGCATCTGACCCATTAACAGTGGGTGTTTGAGCTGAAATTGGACCTGTTTGAAAGAAATGATCGAAGGCTTTATGCCTGCAGTTATGGAATGAGGGGTCCAGACGCCTGGGATCTGTTTGTACTGTTACTTGCACCTCAGTGATTTATTACCAGGATTCTGGACGCAGCCCATACTGGGCAGCCCCTTCTTAGATCCTGGGTTACAGATAGCAAGAGAAGGCAGACAGACTGTTTGCAAGGAAATCAAAAGCACTTTGTGTCTTAACTGCTGCCTGAATCATCTCACAAAATTAATATGGTATAGCAAACCGCTGCCCTGCAGACAAATTTCATACAAAATGACTGCATAAAACACCAGTGTTTATACACGAGGCTATGTTGGTTGAAGGGCTATTTGAAATGGCTGTGGCTCGTTATGTAATTATTTGAGAATGGTAGAGCACAATAAGTGAACATAAACAGTGAAGAAGACAATATGAGTTCACTGGATGCTTATGTGAATCTGTCATCTTTATTACAAATGTCTCTCTTCAAATATAAACTGTGTAATATCTGGCTGAAAAATCATAGATGTCCAGTTATATTTGATAGGAAAAAAAGAAGATGGATGGGCAGTGTGAGAAAAACTATCCTACATGTGGAAGGACTGTTGGGCATTTGATGTTTGCCTGTTGCAAAGCCAGCTCTTTGGGCAATGTCTTGATGTCCGGTTGATCGGGTACCAGGTTTGAATCTGTGTCTGCACAGCTAGTTTATCCTCACATATAAGATGAGCTCTACAGTAATGTATGGAAATACTTGGTATATGAGACAGAAAGAGCTAGTAATGGACCTGTGGAGGTAATGGATGGGTGAACCATGTGGACTTCATAAACTTCACAATATCATCAAGAATGAAAAACAGGCAATGCATCCTTATGGGTAACTGGTGACAGGTCTGTGCTAGCAATTTATGTAGGTTGCTTTTTCCATTTAATGTGATATCAACCAGAATGGCAGAAATTATTATGTGGAATCTTTTGGAAAGATAACAACTAAGAAAGATAATCTTGGGGTTAGTGAATCTGACTGCCTTCCCAGAGAGGTTTTCTTTTCAACCAGACCTATTTCTGATAAGACACCCCCTCTCTTACTGGTTTATTTCTCCATTAGTAAAATCAGGATATATACTAAACCCATGTTTTTTCTTACTGTTTTCTATTCAGACTGAAAGTTCTTCAGGGAGAAGCTTTGTGCTTTTGCAGCACCTGATACATGGGGTTGTGTTTCACAGGAAGCCTCTGTGCTCAAAAGATAATAAATATATGTCACAATTCTGCCCCTTCTCTAGCTGAAATCATAGGTTTTATGCAAAAAAAAAGAGTAAGTCGACAGCAAAAAAAATTTGGTTTTTGTTTTTTTCTCTTTGTTTGTGTCGGTATGATATGCTATGTGTGAATGGGAGCCTGCCATTCAACACAGCAAAGGGATACAGTTTAAATAATTATTCCAGTAGCATTGCTTCTCTTTTCTTCAAAAGCAAGTACACTATAATCCAACACTGGTGTAATTCCTAACAGGTCCAAAAGTATGTGAGAGCTGACATGTACCACTGAGTGCAAATAACACTCAAGTCAGTGGGCTCTGCCTGGAAAAAATAACTTAGGATTGGTATTTTCTGGACCAGGGCTTGCGTTTGTCAGTGAGCTTATCTGTCTTAAACAACAAATGAGGCAGAGCAGTTGGAGGAATAAAAAACGAAGGAAGGAAAACCAGGATGTTTCAAGACTGATAAGGCAATTTCTTTCTTTCTTTCTCTCTTTCTTTTTCTTTCTTTCTTTCTTTCTTTCTTTCTTTCTTTCTTTCTTTCTTTCTTTCTTTCTTTCTTTCTTT
>WYDI02001423.1:80074-117652 GCA_009867235.2 Psittacus erithacus
ACACCTCACACTAAACCATGTCACCCAAGGCTCTCTCCAACCTGGCCTTGAACACCGCCAGGGATGGAGCATTCACAACTTCCTCGGGCAACCCATTCCAGTGCCTCACCACCCTCACAGTAAAGAACTTCTTCCTTAGATCCTGTCTAAACTTCCCCTGTTTAAGTGTGAACCTGTTATCCCTTGTCCTGTCACTACAGTCCCTAATGAAGAGTCCCTCCTCAGCATCCCTATAGCCCCGTTCAGATACTGGAAGGCTGCTATGAGGTCTCCATGCAGGCTTCTCTTCTCCATGCTGAACAGCCCCAACTTTCTCAGCCTATCTTCATACAGGAGGTGCTCCAGTCCCCCGATCATCCTCATGGCCTCCTCTGGACTTGTTCCAACGGCTCCATGTCCTTCTTATTCCTGAGAAAAATCACAGCAAATATCCTACTAGGAGAAAACATCCAGAATAAGAACCAGTTTGTCTTGCATCCAAAGCTGAAGGCATCCAGGCTTCTACATACATCACTAAGCTGCCATTTTCAGAGTGGTAACAGCCACCTGACATCCAGTGGCAATATTGAGGCTGTCTTCACAGTCTGCACCACAAATTCAATCTCACAGCCTTCCCAGGCAAAAATGGTTTTGACATGACTTTACTCTATGAAAAAATTCAGGAGGTTTTGTTTTCACTCCAAGGCAGATCCAAAACACATTTTTAAACCTTGGAAGCTGCTGTAAAATGGATTCATTGTCTTCCTGCCAGTTCCAGTCAGCTGGTTGGGCTGCAGATTAGAATAAAGAGTTGAGGAGCTGTAAAACACCCAAACTGGAGGAGAGCATGATTTTAGTTGCAGTGACCCAAACTTCTGAAACTCTTCTTGAAATGAAAACCCACTTGGGACTGTTCTTAATTAATGGGACATTTATGAGTGCAACCACACATGGACAAGTTGGGGCTAGTCCTAGTTTGTGCTAGAATGGGGCAGCTGCTTTGAATTCCCTGACATAAAAGTGGCTGAAGGCAGAACTGGTCCTGCTGATGTTGGAAATGCATAGATCCTACCATTCATTCAGCACAAAGCCACAGAGACTGCTGCAAATCATTCTGGAAGCTCAAGGAGTGATGTTTGGCCCTAAAGGAGCCTTTGTTCTGTACCTCTGCCAGGGCATGGGTATGCAGCCTGCCCTTTGAAGGATAACCCATTGCAGCAGAACAACCACATCTGGCCTTTTTCTGCATTCCCAGGAGGATGGCCCCAGACTGACATCTGGGAGTATTCTCTCCTCATGAGTTTTTCTGAGGAATGAGGCACTGGAATGGGTTGCCCAGAGAAGTGGTGAATGCTCCATCCCTGGCAGTGTCCAAAGCCAGGTCGCACAGAGCCTTGGGCAACATGGTGTAGTGTGAGGCATCCTTGCTCATGGCAGGCAGTTGGAACTGGATGACCTTAAGGTCCTTTCCAACCCAAACTGTTCTATGATTCTATGATATTCATCTATTACTCAGCTCAGTCAGAGACGCCCTTTGCCAGCCTTATCCTCTCTGTGATGCTGGTGTTTTCTATCCCCTTTCAACTGAGAATTGAAATTTAGGTAAGAACTGCTCCCCACCACCCTTACAGTAGTTTTAATATTCTGGGATCTCAGTATATTTCTCAAGGCTTTAAACTAGCATTACTGAGAGCTACGTAAATCCCTGAGAAAAGAGCTGATGATTCTGCTAGACTGGGGAGCGTTACCTTTATTTTAACATAGGTTTCTAAAACAAAGACAGCCATATGCGTAGAGCTGAATGAGGCTGTTGTTACCCAGAATGAGACCTTGCTTCCAAGGCTTTCACCATGTTTTCTTAAATTTTTGAAGGACGAAACCCAGCTATTTTAATGAAACTAACTCAATAATTCCTAATCCTAAAGTTAAATACTAACAGCGAGGCTCAAAAACTGGCCTCCCAAGTTTCAAAACACAAGTCATGACCAGAACCCATTGGTAAACATTCCTGAAAATAAGTTTTGTTTTTTTTCCCCCTCATGCTCTGCTGAACCTTGGAAAAACTAACTCACTCCTAATATTAATCCTAGTATAAACAGATTAGAAGCTCCCCTTCCCCCTGCCATGTGAAAAATAATGTATGTGAAAAGTCTTCTTTTCACATCAATGAAACCTGAACGTTTGTCTATTTTACGGATTCCTTAAAACAAATATTCTTATTTTCTTAATTTGAAGCCTGAATTAAAAGTTTCATAGGTTATAAGAGAGATGATTTTTGGTTTTGCATCCTTTCAATTAACAGAATTTGTGACTTTATCACAAATTGCAAATTCAGCAATTTTCCTCCCAAAATGA
Organism: Psittacus erithacus; assembly: GCA_009867235.2. Lineage (NCBI taxonomy): Eukaryota > Metazoa > Chordata > Aves > Psittaciformes > Psittacidae > Psittacus > Psittacus erithacus. Next base: position 82,409 of record WYDI02001423.1, read on the forward strand.
GGGGGTGCCAAGCATCCAGTCACAGCTATCTCCCCGTTCCTTTAGCAGTAACAGTGTGTGATCACAACCCATTAGGAGTATGCCGAATGAATGCTGAGGAAGAGTGGTTTCAGCCAGGCATCTCAGCTATAGTTTCATTCCTCATAATTCATTAACTTCAAGATGTTATCTCAGTAGCAACACTACTGAGGCAACACTCATGCCAATGGAAAGACACAGCATTCATCCTTGCAGACCTTGTACCCAAATTCTGATGTTATACAAGAAGCCCCTTCCTATCCAAGTACTGTGTGATTCCTATGGCCTTTAATGCATAGAATTCCTGTGTCTTGGGCTTGGTACATTTACCCAAGGTCTAAGGTGAGGTACTATCCAGGGAAATAAAAAAACCCCAACTTTATCACATTGAAAATACTGGCAGAGATTGTTTCTAAGAAGCTGAAGTTGTTGGAGGGAGCACTGCTTTGCCTGTGTTGATCAGATTCCCCCCAAGTTAGCTAATGTGCCTCCCTGTATCGCACATGACTGTTACAAATCTTGGATAACAGCATGTGCTCCAGATTTACAGCCAAAAATGGACATCTTGGGGTATGAAGAGCTGCAGTTTATGAACATTTGGTTTTATGTTGGGTCAGACAGAGTTAAAAACAATCTTGGAGCATAGATTGGGCCATCTGTTGTCAAGGGAATGGTTGATCAGAAAGTGTTTGTACTTTAACACTTCAGGCTCAACTCCTACAAATGCCAAAGCTTGGAAGTGACTTTATTTGTGCATGTGAAGATGTTGTTCACAGATATAAACTTTGGAAGTTGGATGCCTTTGAATTAGGAAGGTGGATGGGCAAGGCAAGGCACTGAGGCAGGAAAAAGAAGGAAAGAATGAAGGAAAAAGAAAAAAGAAAGAAAATGAAAAGAAAGAGAGATGAATAGAAAGAAGGACGGATGGAAAGCTCTCTGTTATAGGGGAAAATGCTGCCAAGGCGTCAGAAGTTTTGACAGATTCTGGGAGGTGCCAGACCATCCCCCAGGCCAATATTTATGGATGTCACCTTCTCCTGAGTCCATGTGCTGAGCACAATGACACCATTTGCAGAAGAACAACTCAATGTGCGTGTTGCTATCTGACAGGGATTACTCATTTCCTGAGTGCGTTAAATGGAGTTTCTTCAGAGTTATGGCATTACATGTAAAATCCTCTAGCACACAGCAGCCCCTGAGGGAGGGGTTGTAGCTGTTGTCCTGTAATACTTGCAGCTCGAGCAGCTTAAAATGCTTTTGAAAAGAAGGTGAGGTTTGTTATGCCAATAAGGTTATTGGGTGGGAGCAGAGAATAAGTATCTAATTTAAAGAAGTGCCCCAACACAAGTACCATGAATATTCCTGTGAGTAGATTTTCATGGCAGCCTTTCTGCTGGAGAGCCAAGAAACAGCCGTTAGAAATTCCTCTCCCTGCATGGCCTGACTCTGACTTCCCCCATGGTATTTGTTTCTTTTTTACTGTGCAATCCAGGACAGTATCATGCTCATCAAGAACATGTGTTTAAGTTTCTTAATGTGTTTATCATCATACTAAGCTGAGACAGTTCTAACCACACTTGTGCTCTAATGCTGACAAGGACTGGCACATGATTTTGCATAGTCTAAATATTATAACTCATTGAACAGCCCAAGGTTTCCTTCTCCATGTAATGCTGCCAAGTTTATAAGCATTGCATGCAGTAATGACTGATGAAGTTACTATTCACCATCAATAAATTATAGTGGAACAAACAACATTATTAGCCACATACTAATCCACTACGTGTCGCTTTTACAAATTCCCTGTAGAGGAAATCACAACTGTATTGCCTGCACCATTAGATGTACGCACGTCACTTTGACATGATACATAGTATAACCCAGACATTGGAGATGCTGTTTCTGGTTATGGTACCAGCCCAAGGCTATCATTTCAGATACAGCATAAATAATTTCTCCTCACTTTCACATCTGAGTGGAAAGTAGCTCCCCTTGTTTATCTTAATCCCAGCCTGAGCCTTTCATTCCAATGGAAGCACTGGATCATGTTCTAAAAGGTACAAGAACTACTCTTTGTCTTTCATTGAATAAAATCCCATTTTTACAGAATATAGGAAGAAACCACTGCAAAGACCCTCAGGAGATGGTGCCTCCCTCATCTATTTGTGTCTACTTGGCTTTAAACAAGGGCTCCTATTTTAATGTTTCGAAGAGGTCTCTGCAGGACCTGTTTTCAAGGTTAACATGAGTCTCACGCTACAATGTTGTGGACTGTTTCTCGAAGACCAATGGACATTTGTCTAAACCTTGAAGGACAGGAAAACAGTCAGTGATGAGTCATTACTACTATTCATGATTTGCTCCTTAACTAGAAGGAGTTAGAAACCTGCTTTAGTCTCTTGGAATATGTAAAGTAGTGGTCAAATGCCTAGCAGATAGAGATTTACACACAAAAGTGTGGTAAACTGTGTCAATTTTTAGGCAGAAAATTATTTAACAACTTCACTAAATTCCCTTTTCCATACACCATAAAGGAATGGTAGGTGGGAGCTGAGTGATGCTATGCTCACCAACAGGGAAAGAACTCTGACAAATCGAAGAGATATTTCTTACTTTAATCTCTTAAAAATGCCTTTTAGCCTCCACTCCTCTGCTATTCCAAAATATAAATTAGCTTGGATTTACATTGTTGATCAACTTGGAAGGGGCTAAAATGATTTTAATTGAAAGATTATAGACCTTTCCTCTTTGCACAGCCTTGATCAGACACCAGTGATTAGAGATTTGTAGGGGTTTTGTTGGCTTGGAGGATCTGGGGATCTGACTGACTCAGTATTGAAGATACTGAAGACCCTAATTTCCCTGCATTGGCTGCAGTCCTGGTCAGGCTCCTAACTCAGCATCCTAAATGACCTCCTGAAGTGATCCCAAATCTGGAGCTGCTCCATAGCTAGAACAGTGTGCAACAGAGATTTATTGTGCACAAGCCTGGTTGGCTGGATATTGTTTTTATGCTCTAGCAGAACATTTAAGGAATATATGATGTCCCTATTAAATGCTTATGATTCACACGGCTACTGATTTGCTGCTGGCCTGAACTACAGGAGTCATCTCACAGTAAATCACCCTCTTTTCTAGTCTGCAGACTCAGCTGCACAGTCAGCTTTGGGGTGACACCATTAAAATGTACTAGGTGTTTCTCTAGACCCTTGTGCACTGCCATGATTTGCAGGAGGACTACAAAGATACCTTTTAATTGAGGTCACCCTCAACACAGGTGATCACTGAATATGTAGCAACTGTGTGTGTGTGCACGTGCATGTGTGTGGGTATGTAAGGATCTATATGTGACCAGCTGTGTGACTTTGCCTTCAAGAAGCTTTAGCTTTTGGACAACTAAAGCCCAAAATGCTCCCATCTGTAGTGCCATCAGCCAGGTGGATCCCAAATACACGTCTCTTTGTCCACCGCAGACTCTTCCAGCTGATTTTATCACATCATATGGTACCAAAAGCCACTGAGGTGCCTGCTCCAGGAGCTACATCTCACTGGGGCCTGGGGATGAGGGAGGAGATGTCTGACTTGGGAGACAACCCAAAGACGAAATCAGGTGATTATGACTATCTCCAAACTTTGCAGTAGGTTTAGGTCAAAGACAGATGGTGACAGTGTCTTGCTCTTGCATATTAGACTCATGGTTAGAGGCTTCTCCGGAGGAAGGAGACAAGGGTCTCCCAAGCCAGGCCCTAACCATGAGACTCCACAGCATTTGGGGATGAGGTTAGCTATGGTGTAGCTTGTGACTGGAAGGAAAGGGGGCCCAAAGGAACAGGCATGACTTCCACGCAAGGAAAGCAGATGGGAACAGGGAGCTGGGGTCTAATTGCTCTACTTATGGGACCACTGATCCTTTAGGATTCAGTCTAAGGAGGACACTTACCTTGTCAGCACCTCTGTGTTTGCAGCCTCTGTTGGAGGCACTTCTGCCTCCTTGCCATTACATTTATACATGAGGAAGATGTGGCTAATATAACACTCAGGGTGCTAAACCCATGAATGCCCTATTAAACCCTGCATCAGTTCTATTAAAACTGTTTTACAGAACCAGCTTTAGGGAAGATATTTTAGATTCCTATTTACTGGCTGGGGCTTTTTAAAGGTGTAAATGGTCCCATAGCTTTCCTGGAAGAAGACAGACATTAAAATATTCCATGAAGATAAATGACTCTGCTGGCTTTTCATGCTGGATTAGTGTTTTTATGGTTTCCACAAGCCTTTCATCTCCTGTGCAGAGGCGTGAGTCATGCTTTTTTATTGGAGAAGTGCACAATATTAAAGTGGTGTAGTTCTGTATTAAAAACCCTTTCACAAGAGAGTGGAGCATGGGAATGTGTAAGAAACTTTCATTCAAGCTAGTTTTATTTCCTCCTCTGAATAAGCTGCATCATAGTCTCCAAAGATACGATCTGGAGGTCGAGACAATAACAGGGCTGTTTCTTTGTCCTCCAGTCCACCCTTTTTTAACTAGACAGTGATTTGCTCACATCCAGCTTCATGGTCCCAGCATAGGAGCAAAACATTCCTCATCCAGAGTCATCACCTGAGTCATTAGCAGGACAAGCTTGTCCCTCTGCTTATTTCAATGCAGCCACCCAGGGCAGAATATGCTGTTATTTTTATGGTACATGAAACAGTGCCAGCCTCACAGCCTTTTTTCTTTCCTGTCTTCTGCCACCACTGCAGCTGCAGCCAGAAGTGCCCTTGATTGCCTGCATGCTTGTCACAACCCCCCAAACAAGCAGCCGTTGCTGGGAAGGTACCAGCACCCAGCCTGCCTATAAAGGCCCTAGGGTTGATTATGCAGTTATCCTGCGAGCCACAGTGCGGATCAGCTTGAACTCCAGCTGTGTCCCTGAACTGCACAGCGCTTTGCTCTGCAGACCTGTGTGTAATCCAGGGGCAGGGATAAAATGCACTTCAATCCATCTCACAGGAGATGCATCCCAAGGTTGCTGGGTTTCTCTCCCAGAAAAGCGGATGAGAGTGACGGCAGGGAACATAGCCTGGATTGAAGCAAGATGCTGCCAACTTTGTGACTCACAAAAGCCAGTCCCCTCTTCACTCCCATCTTCTGCCTGTTCTAGCAGTCTGGTCATCCCAAGTACCAGACTCTGATCATTGATTTAAGGTTTCCTTCTCAGCTCTGCTAATGTGCTGATGTGGCACACAGCTTCAGTCCTAACAGGGCTGCAAGTATCTGTGCGAGGAGATAAACTGTCTTGCCAGGACTCTCACCACTGCGAGGCAGACAGGATGACTCCAGAATATCTGATTTAATGATGGATGTTGCACTGAAGCCATCCGAGGGCTGATGTCTCTGATGAATGAGCTGGCGGGCCTCTTCAGCTCACCCATCCATGATGCAGAACCACTGCACACTTTATACCAGCTGTACCCTTTCCCAAAACATAGCTGCTGGACACCAGGGGCTGAAGCAGTTTCTGTTGATGATTAAACACTTAAGTGCAAGATAAAAAATGACAGATCAGTAGAACGACATTAGGGCTGGTGTTGCTCACAGGAACAAAGGCTAACAGATAGCATTATCTCTGGAGAACCCACTCTTTTGCAGATAGCTTTTAACTGACTACAAGGGACATGTGAAGGGAGACAAGAAGTTTATGGATCAAGGAGGGGCTGGTGAGAAGCACAGCAAAGATTCTGCGAGAGTCTGAAGTTCAAACAAAAGCAGAGAGACAAAACATCCCCTTCTCAGTTGACTGTGACTCCAGCACAGCCCTACTGACTCCAAGATTATTAGCCCTTATCCACATTAATACAAAAGGTTCAGGACATGGTATTTCAGACCACCAAGTAGTTATATCCCATTGTCTGTTGTAATGTGATATTTGTTTGAATAGGAAAACCAGCCTTTAAATGTAAGAGATCTTATTGCTAAGACTGTCTACCCAGAACGAGGTAAATTGTGTAAATGAAATGGTAATCTGTCTGCTTTCACTGCTTTTTCTGCTAAAATAGATAAACAGCAAAATAATTCAGTCTCACGGACTTGTTTCTGAGCAAGGCAGTTCTCTCACAATGCCAGAAACATGAGACTGGATCCCACTCAGGATTGAAGAGGTTCAAGAAGACACCATCTACAGCCACACATGGCCCTTGACTGGACCAAGCGCAAAGGGATGTACACATCCAGCCCCTGCTGATGCTGTAGTGGCTGCTGTTTCCCATTGATCTCAGGTGCAAGATTCTGTGCTGATCTCAGTTTGGTTGCTTTATTTTATTTTAAATCAATTCTAATAGACATGAAGAGATTCACGAAAGCATTTGCCCTTGGGTTTGCTCATCTTCCTGAAGAGTCTTCTGTATTCCATCAGTGTTCCCCAGGAGAGCTGAGGGAGCATTTACATTTGTTTGGAACAGAAATGAAGATCACAGTTTTTTATTGTGTTTATCCCACCCTCACTCTAAGGGGAAACAAACATATGCATTAAATACATCGATGTGGGACTTTCATCCCTGTACAAAATGACTCTAACTACTCTTCAACAGATGTGCTTATAATTAGTGAACACTGTGAAACGCCAAGACTAATTTAATGCTGCGTAATACTGACAGTTGCTCAGTAGGAGACCTGCAGGTGTGCGGAGTGGAGCACTGATTTGGTTGTAGAAAGACTTTAAAGAAAATCACACCCTGCAGAAGTGAATTTGTCCTAAGTCCAAAACATCCCTTAGGTTTGTTAAGAATCGAGCAGGTAGCAGGAACCTTATTCGTGTTCATAAATATAAAGGAAAAACTCATGGGGTTTTACACAATTTTGACACCAGATGCAGCTGAAACTGGGCAAAACCTCATTTCCGATCAAACTCTCCATCCCAAACTCAAAAGGCAAACCCACAAGAAGCCCTCAGATTTTATGGTGCGGAGGATTTCCCCAGAGCCACGGGTTAGCTTTGTAGAAGCTTTCAGATGATCAGCGCTAGTGGTATGACCTGTTAACACAGGCAGTTCTAAACTGTTCCTACAGTTTAGGATCAGAAGATGCTGATCCTATTTCTTATTCCTGGAAGTATCAGGTCTTAGATGAAGTTTTGAAAAAAGACAAAATTAAATGGAACTGTCACTTGTTGCGTGGCTGCTCCTACTGAGTGAAGACTTCCAGACATAGTTGTACTGTCCAGAGATCACATGGGTACAGGAACAATGCTTCATTTCTGTTGGTCTCAGTACAAAGTTAGGTGCCTAAGTAAGCATCAGGAGCCCAATCACTCTATTCAAGTACTTTGTTAATCAGCAAGAATGCATCACTTACTTAGCACTGCTGGATTCATTGACTTTTATCCAACTTTAGACCCCTACAGTTTGTGAACCTTTTCATGTCTGTTAAGATTGATTTAAAATAAAAATAAAATTTAGAGGAAGCAACCAAGCTGATCTCAACCACTGATATAAAATAAATACCTCTCCCTTTCTCCCAAACTTTTAATAAAGGAGAATGTTACTGAGCCATTGCAAACATGATGTTAAAGGTTTGAATCTCAGAACTTTATAAGAGATCTGTTTTCTTTCAACTCACTTCCCAGCTCTTTTGGTACAACACAAGTCAGGTCTACACACTGCCCTGTACACATTTGTCTAGGAAGCTCAGCCTTCAACATTATAGGAGATACTATTAAAACCTTTTTTTTAATTCTCATGGTGAGTTGAAATGATAAACAGTGATACCTTGCCCACATGAAGTAGCTCAGGAAGATGAGATAAGATTTAAACATTCTCTCTAAAACTTCCAGCTACTGCCTTGCAATAAAATATCCCAAAGGAAATTGTAAAGAACATGAAATAAATAATTCCAGAGAATAATGCTTTCTTTAATTTAAGATTTATATTTTAGCTTCCACCAAGCTGAGCTCTGGTTTGATGAGTGAGAATTTGGAAAGCAGATTCGTACAACAAGGACATATGCTTTTTAATTTATTCTTTTTTCCTGTTAGAATCAGATCATGGTTTCTTTCATCAAATCTCATATGTGATTTTACCTAGCTTGAATACTCAAATGTGGGTATTGACACGTCAGGTCCAACAATCTGCATGCGTGGCTGTTTAAGGAAGTGAACATGAAAGAATCACTAGTACTCTGGATTGAAAATATGTGAAACTTTCTGCAGTTACAAGAGAAACTTGGCATGTTTTCCTGCCTCAGCTGATCTTCTTCTAGCCTTCCTCAAGAACACTGTGGGACATGTCCTATTCTCTGGACAAAAAGACAGGGAAAAGAGTTCTAAATATGTTGGCTGTGAAACCTGAAATGATGTAAAATTTCCCTGGTCTTGAGTTTTGTTTGAAACTGAGCTCATTTTCCCTCAAGGATTTGCTCTGCTTCCCACTCTTTCTCCAACGAATACAGTTGGATCAATCCATAGTGATCACGGACAATTTATGGCCCTGCATCAGTTCTGTGCAGAACTCTGTGACTTCAGATGGTTTTGACATGAAACCAGATGAACTTACTCAGTCCCAAAACTTAACATGCAATTCAGAGCAAGAACCCATGTGGATTGAAACTAGAGCAAATGGTTTTGTAATCCCCTTCAAAGAGAAACAACCAAGCAGAACAGCAGTTCTGGTAACAGTTCAAGGAAGCTCTGTTGATTAATGACCTCGAACTATTTACAAACAAAAATTACTGGAAATAAGTTCAAAAGGGATGTCGCATTCCTGTCACTCAGGGAATTTTGACTAAAATCTGAACACGTTGACAATTGCACAACTTGGTCTTTCAATGATTTTTTGTGCATTCCCTTGCTGTCACAAACAGGGATTATGCCACGTAGAGAAGTGTTACAACATCCTAATGAATTCTTCAGAACACAGCAATGACTCTAGGGGAACTTGTAGTACTTGAATATATGGTACTAGACTAGAACTAGCGTTTTTACCCCATATTTGGCTTATGCTTCCCAGAATTTATTTGGAAATGACCTGACCACTTCTGGCATTAGGATTTTTAAACGTGGTTTGTGGAATAACCAATAAAGAAATATAATTAACCAATTACAGTGTTGAGCACATGGCAAATCATGTAAGAAACCTCAAATCCCCAGATAATAAAAAGAAGTAATGCATGAGCAATATGTTAACTTCTAGGAATCTCTAGTTCTGAAAGTGGTAGATGTAGAACTTGATATTTGCATTTCAAGCCATTTTTCTTCTTTTTGGCTGCAAACTGATATTCTTGAACTGCCTTCAAAGCTAATGGGCGGGTATCACTTTATGCCAAGGTGCAGCCTGGTCATCTCTGTGGCTTGTGGAAGTCCTTTTACCACTGTAGCCTTCAGAAACATTCCTTGCTTTGCGCAACTCAAACTGGACTTTTGAAATAAGGGGTTTTAGGCTGAACTAGGATAGAAGAAAAGTCGGCTGTTAACAGCAAAAAGCACAGGGGGGTGAGAGTAGAGAGGAGAGAACAATTGTGGGTAAGTTTAACATCTAAATGGGCTTCAGTTCTGGAACACTGTGTTTCTTCTGACTCTATCTTTTTGCAACAGTATGTTCTGAAAACTCTTTTTCATAATGGCTCTTCATACCTTCTATGAAGTTTTCATGAGTTATTATGGATTGCCAATAACAAGGGAGCAGCATACCAAGAGCTTTCACGTGCTAGTGCTCAAACTACTGCCCACTGCTCTGAGGAAATAATAAGCAGAAGGGGAAAACTGTGTTTTTTTTGCAGGCCTTTCCTTGTCTTGATGCATGCAGGAGCGGTGCTGTTGATTGAGAACCCAAGCTGTGCATGGCTGTGGTTCATTTGACAGCACTGACCAAAATTAAATATTTAAGGTTTAAGGAAATACCCAAGCAAAACAAAGTGACAGAAACAAAAAGTACCTAAATAAGCAAAATGAGTCATAGCATAACAAAACAAAGGACTGCGCTGTTCAATTTATTTTGCAGTTTCTGTCTGCATGGCATTTTAATTGCTTAAACTTTGAAATATACATATTTATGTACACATTGAATATTTGAGAAGCAGTATTGGGCTACCTCAGCAAGAAAAAGCTCCAAATTCCCTGTGGTTTGATTTTGATATTTAATGTATGCATTTCTAGGATATTTTAAATTGTTTTAGTTTGCTGATAAGGGTGAGATTAAGAGGTGTCTTGGTCACGGACCATAGCTGCCTGTAAAGGCAGTGGGTACGCGAAGGTTCAGTCCTCTTTAATTACACAGGCATACGCATGACAGGGTGCAGTGATTGCAAGCTGAAGTCAGGGAAAAGCTGAATAGGAAATAAAATGTAAATCTTTTTATGCTGAGCATAATGAACTGTTGGAATAGCTTCCTGAGGATAGAGATGAATTATCTCTTTCTGAATAAATGCCGGACACCCAGCTCTCAGCTGCTGGTTCTAAGCAAGGAGCCACACTGCAGCAGAATTTATGAATGGTTAGTGCTGCTTTTCCTCTGTTTTAATTTCAGTCTAACATGCAGTTCCTTCGCATCAAGATGACTACAAGATGAGGAAATGCCAAAGGCAATATGAGGGAATCAAATTCTCACTTGGCTGTGAACTTTCTCCTGGAATGAGTTGGGCAGGAGCAGCTATAGCTTGCAGCTGAGTGTACTGGTGGCAACAGAGAGGGATCTTACTGCAAGTGAAAGTACCAGGAGAAGGTGAAACTGTGTAAGATAGATAAGCTGTAGATCAGAGAGCAGTGGGGACAAATGTCTGGAAGCCTCCAAAAAGGAAAGGGGAAAGAATTGGGGCTCCTGCTCAGTATAGGGTATAAAATTAAAAGATGGGAACATTTCTCATTATGTGGCAATAATTTTGTCATTTTTGTGGTTTATGAAGTCACCAGAGCTCTGTGAAGGGTTTAACGCCTCTAATTCACAGATGCCTATAGGGTGTGTGTGTCCCTGTGCTCAAGTGTCTGTGCAACGCTGTTTTCCACATGTGAGTTGCTCTACTGATCTGTTCAGGTGGCAGAGTAGCTGAGTAGCTGAGTAGCTGAGGAGATGCCTTTGGGAGGTGACTGTGCCACTGCCTACAGGGGAACATGCCTTGCTGTGCCCCAGTGGTCACATCGAGGAGGAAAGGCTGGTCTGCAATGGACCACATTGGACAGGCTACAGCAGGGCTGACTATCAACTGACTGTATTATCTCAGCAGCATCCACTATTCCCTTGGCAACAGCTGAAGTTACATTACACGTATTTTCTTCCCTGTGTGAGTGATGAGGCACTGGAACAGGTTTATCAGAGAAGCTGTGGCTGCACCATCCCTGGCAGTGTTCAAGGCCAGGTTGGACAGGGCTTGGAGAGACTTGGTCTTGTAGAAATTGCCCCTGCTCATGGCAGGGGGTTGGAACTGGATGATTTTTAAGATCCCTTCCAAACCAAACCATTCAATGATTCTGTGACATGAACACTAGGCTTTATCTATGCTGCTTGAAGTCGTGCATTCTCTGCGGCACCATTGATGGTGAACCTAGAAATGCTTTGGGGAATGTTTGAATATACACTGAAGGGTGAGATATCCATGTGAACAAAATTGGTATTGAGAACTAGAAAACAAAAATTATTCCATGATGTTTCTGACATGCCTTGTTTCAGAAATGGAAAATGAGAGCCCAACACTGAGCAGGCTGAAGATTCAGGGCCAGATCCAGAGGCTTATTCATCATTCAGCTTAGTGGCCAAAAGACTTTGGTAGATCCTGAACTTTTTCCTATTATGCATTAATTGAAGGCATGAACTGGAGTAGGCCAAGAGCTGCTCTTAACATGCCCTGAATGCGAAATGTCCCAGAAAGTTATCAAGCACAACATTTTCTAAGCAGAAGGATACTCTGACAGTGCCCTTTAGGATGTGAAAAGGCCTGGAGACTCCTGAGCTCCTGAGCACCGGATGCTTCTCCAGTGCCATGTGGATTCTTCATGAAACTTAGGGCAACTCAGAGAAACTGTGATAACATAAAGCTGCTCTCACCTGCATAAGAATCAGGTTTTCCTCTGGGCAAGATTTCAGGTTTTCAATACTTAATGACAGAAGGGTCACAGTCAGGTTTTTTATTCTCTTTATCATTCAAGCTGGACGACTTTCAGTAAAACCTTGTGAACTCATTTTGATAAGCAGAATTCCCACAGCCTCTATCTCACAAACAGCAATTCCCACTGATAAAGTGCTGTGGGATCATATTCCTGACTGCTGCTTTTTAGCAGCTTTTAGAGTTGTTTGCGCAACTGACAATTCCTTTTAACTCCAAGGGTTGCCAATGTATTTCTGAGAAGGGGGTACAGTTCTGTATGAGAGCACGAATAGAAATGTCAAAGCCACAGTAAATTGCATTCTTCTTTGCCACTTTATGACTTTTTTACTAACTGAAGTAGTGAGAGATTTGTGTTACCCATGCCTGATGTTTCCTAGGCTTGCAGGAAAAGGAGTCAATGCATATTGCTATAGACAGACTGACTGACTGATGATGTTTTATGAAGCAGCTCAAAATGACAGGCCAGGTGTGTTTGGTGAGCTGCATCGTTTGGGTGTTTACAGGTCTTTTGCTGACAGCCAGTAACTCCTCACGACCTGTATCTGTTTTGCCAAAGAAACCAACAGCTTCTTTCACTGGAGGTGACTATTGATAAAATCTAGGGGTTTAGTGACATTGGTAAATGCCACTTGAGCATCTGCTGTCTTGCTGGGATGGATGAATTAATTTGGCTCATTTCAAACCCACCTGGAAAACTCTTGGATGAGATGCTGGGGAGCATTTTGCTGTGAAGGGATTGAAAATAGGGAGGAAAGAAAAATAAAGAAGGGGTGAAAGACAAGGCAGAGACAAAAATAAGGATAAAAATAAATATTCCAGTGATAGAATGGAGCATGTGTGGATGTTAATATGACACCTGCTACTACTGTGTTACCTTTGGAGGAGTCTTTCTATTCCTAATTCAAAAGACAATCTCCAATTTAGCAAGCGAAAAACCACATACACCCTGCCAAGGCATGAAACAGAAAAAGCTGAAAGCGCACAAGGACAGAAATTTTGTAACCTCCATCTACAAGAATGAAGTAAAAATTCAGAAACACTCTTATTCCTTGGGATTTGACCACTGCAGTATAGAAATAGTTTGCATTTTAAGGCGTGCATGTGCTTCATCTCAGGCATACCCTGAGGGTCCTTACTTAGGGGCACAATAAAGAGAGAGGGACAAGCTTAAGCCAGACCAACACAGCCAGACCCCTGGCAATAATCCTGTCAGGGCAAGAAGCTTGCAGGTATAAAGCAAGCATGGCTCAGTCCGATGTGTGAGTGTCTGCACAGCTCAGGCCCATTTGTTTCTCATTGCGTCACAAGGCTGTTGAATAGTCCATGGGTCGACTGGGATACAAACATCCAAACTCACATTCACTAAGGCTTGATGCCTCATGTTTCTGCAAATGGGGAAGTTTAAATGGGTGTCCCGCAAGACACAGTCCTCTTTATTCCTTTGTTCTGAGAGCATTTCTCAGTGTTTGGGTGATTTGCCCCTTTTTCATTTTTTTCTTCAAGAGGTGCTTTGCCAGCTGCACATGCCTTAAGTTGCATACAGCTAATTCTGATGAAGCCATTTCGCATTAGGTCCAATTATTTCCTGTGACCACTTTTCATGGACTTCTCTGTTTGGAAAAAAAGCCATTTTGATCCTGCGGACTAACTAACCTGGATCAAAATCCTTGGTCAGCAGAGCCTTTACAGATTTAATCATTTCACTGCTACTGGTCCTGCCTGGTATGCACAAAACAATCCCTTGACTGTCTCCACTGTGCTTTGAGAGGAGGGCTGTAGTGTGGCTGCTGCACTGGAGCTGGCAACCATCAAGGGATGCTGCCCCATTCACAGAGCAGGCTGCAGCCCCTAACAGAATAAAATAGAATCATTGAACAGAATCACAGAATCAACTAGTTGGAAAAGACCTTTAAGAAAAACAAGTCCAACTGTTACCCCAGGACTGCCAAATCCACCACTAAACCATGTTACTAAGGGCCTTATCTAACGTTTTTTCAACACTTCCAGGGAAATCCCTCATTTCTTGCTCTTTTCCACTGTTGTTAACTCAGCTCATTAGATTAACACCACTGGGAAATGCGCAGTGGCATGATGGTGGGTCACAGCCCTTGCACATCAGCACAAGCTGAGGGCGGCACAGACCTGCTAAGTCTGCTGGAGGTCCCCAGTGCCCATGTTGTTTTTCAAAGTAGGAATTACTCTGATAAGTTCCCTTAGGAGTGAGTTACTCTAATAAGTTCTCTTATTATTTTCAGGCTTTTTATCAAAGAAATATATTTGTAAAAAATGTACATTTCCCATTAAAATTGTGAAAAATATTTTCACTATAGTGAAACTCTTTTTCATTGGAAGCAGGCATTGCTAATGAAAAATGTTCCAGCAAGCTCTGCAGAAAGGCATTCTGTACTTGGCTTACCCTTGCAGCACACAGCTTAGCTCCGTTTCAGATCACATACAGATTGTCATCAGCCCCAAATTTAGTCTTTACCCCTAAAAACTTACTTCCTAATCCATGGGAAGAGTGAGGGTGTTTGCAGAAAGCAGCTGGCTGTGGATAGCTCTGTTTCTGCTTAGCTTCACCAAGTGACCAAGGAACCTGCTGTTCCTCTTGTCCTTTAGGAGGAGAAAACTGTAGTAGCAAACAGGTTGCTATTTGTCTTCAAGTCCGCTTTAGATCATAAGTCAAACACCCTTGTTTTCTATTATTTAGAGAACAAGGCATGGTAAATGCAGTATACTCATCAGGGCTTTGATTTTAACCATGACTTTGTGCCTCTGTGAATAGCTTTGAAAAGGCAGATAATAAGTATCATGGATAAATACTCTACCTCAAAGGTCTTCTGATAGAACTTCAGAAAAGATGATCAGTTTCTGATCTGTGTAGCTTTAAATCATCAAACTCCTGAGAATAAACTATGGTCTTACCTGTAACCTGCCACACAGTTTTCTGCCCCTGCTTCCCCATTTACTTATCTGTCACCATGCAGAAAAAAAGCTGAAAAATATTTCTGCTTTGCCTTAAATAATTTTAATACCCTCTCTTTTGTCTTTACCAACTTTAAGGACCACAGGGGATAGCATTATTTTGTCATTGGGAGAAATGTCAACTGAGTGAATGGGTATAACAACTTGGTTGCACGATGATTTTTCATCGATGTAATCCTGCCACAGATTATCTGTTCTCACAGGGAATTTATCCTTGTTCTTTGAAGAAGCTAGCCATTATCATTGCCAAATTGCTTTAAAGCTACTTTTAGCTGCATTTGCATTCCCACTCAATTTTGCTTTCAGCAGTCCTTAAAGCAGCAGAGTGCTAATAGCGTGTCGGCAACATTGATGGGTATGGGTGTCGTGGTGTTCTCAAAAAGATACAGACTTTTGCAGAAGGTACATCCTCAAGTCCTCTGCAATGGGGATTTATGAACTTCTGTTGCCACTGGAACCCAAAGGCACTGCAGTGCTGTGCCGAATCCAGCATCCACCTCCTCCCTGGGTGCCAAAACCACCCTCTGCCTCTGCAAGCACACGGTTTTCCCCAAAAGGCTGGTGTGTGACAGCTCAGCTCTCTGACAGCCTGTCCACCAACATGTTTGCAGACAGGCTGCAGCTGGGGTCTGCATAGAGCCATCCTGGGTGGGAGGCCACCGCCAGCCCCAGGGAGCTTGCTCTGGCGAGCAGGGACCTCTGCTTTCACCCTCCTCTCTGTTTATCTCTTCCTAGCTAATGAGCCCTTGTCCTCGCAAAAGAAAGCTATCCAGAGTGATAGTAAAGATGAGAGCTGCAGTAAACCAGGGAGAGAGCAGTGGGGAAATGTTTGAACTCAGGGTCTTCAGCCTGGCTAAGTGGAGAGTGTTGTTGCAGTGAAAGGACTATTAAAAATACAAAGTACAGACTCTCTGGGGCCTCAGATGTTGTTTTACCCCAATGAAACATGATTTCTTATTTTTAAATAGCTGTCATGCTTGTTAGTTTAATTTATCCCTTCTCAGCTGCAAACTACAACATTTTATGAGCCTGACAGGGCATTTTCACTCAGGCTCTGCTGCTTTGTGCACAGCCTTGCCAGAGTCAGGCTGGGCTAAGCCAGGGTCATACTTTGTACTCAGTAATACATCTGCATCCCATCTCATACCAGTCCAGAGCACAGTGCAAAGCCCATGAGGTTACTCAGCTCTTTAAAAAGGGGTTTGGAGAGGAAAGACCTTGAAACCAGCTTGTGGTGTAGATTCCCTTGTGATATCAGAGACTTAAGGATGATGATGCTACTGTTTTGTTTTTTGAGGGTTTTTTTCTGATTTTGCCTAACATTTTTGTTTTCTGCTAGATTTTTGGAGTGGTCAAATAATCAGGTCTGCTTTAAAAAGTGACTGCAAACTCTGTTCCTGTGCTGTTAGAAGGGATAAAGCCATGGAAACACTTAAGAGCTTGTGTCAGAAGCAGAGTGCAGAGGCACATGTCCTCGCTTGGTTTCAGCTGGTGTCTAGACCCAAGTGGGCAGTGCTATGTTAATGTTAATAACAGCAAAGCCAATTGTTAACATGCTTAGTGCTAATGCAGAGCTTGGTGAGCTTGAAAGCTCCCCAGATGTGCACAACTTAGCTCCTCCACATGAATAGAGCTGCTTGGATCTGCTCTAGCGGATCTAGCCTTATGGGTCCAAGGTATATGCATACTATTTTCTTCTCTGTGCTGTGAATGTGCCCCAAATATTTTGTCCTGATTGGAGCAGGGATTTGAACTTTGAATCATTCAAATCCCAGCTCCTTGCCTGAATCCTTCCTTCTTGCTCCTTTCTTGAAGTAGGTGTCTGCTTTCATAGGGCTCCAACACAACTGTCACTCTGCTGAGCTTCCCTTCCAGAAGGCAGATGGGAGCGATGGCACAAGTACTTACTGCCTTGAACTTCCCCTGTGCAAAATGCTTGCCAGGTTCACAAATGAGCTGAATCTGGCTTGATTTGGTGCAGAATGCTGCAACAGATAAAAGCTTTATTTCAGGAAAGACTGATAGCTTGAGCTGCAGGAATGACACAGGCTGCAACTGAGCCTAGTTAGAAGGGCAAATGAAATGAGAAGTTCCTCCCTACATTCTGCCTGGGTAAGGCCCGTATGCCTGACCTTAGTTTTTCATCAGCTGCAGATTCATTCAACAAATCTAAAACTGCTTTCCAAGGGGGAGTGTAGGATTAGACACAGAGGAGCCAGAATTGTTGGCTGTGATCAATAATCTTATTGTCAGTTCCTAGGTTTTCACAAAACATACATTGCATTATGTGAAGCAAAACCAGAAGCAGATCTTTTTGTAATACATGGGAGGGCTTTACAGGGAGCTTTCCTTGAAGCAGACACAGGCAGGAGGTATCTGGAAATCTGGAAGACATGAGAATGAAATGATTACTGATAGAGAAAGAGAGACCACAGAAGACATCTGTAAGTCTAACCACATGAGAGACCCAGAGGCAACTTCAAAACCGCTAGTACAGCCGCTCTTGGACAGCTTCATTGAAGCAACATGCTATAGAAATATCATTCAGGGCTTTGTATTGATACAGGATGATGACTACAGTATGAAGAAAGCAACCCATCTGGACTGAATGAAGTGACAAATACAGAGCGGTTTTATTTGTTTATGGCACTGCCAAGGCTCTAGACCCAACTGTCGAGGTTTCCATTGTTTTGATCCAATTTGACTTTGGTCAAATTCCCCTGGCTTTCATGCTGCTACAGAAGACACAGAGGATATAGGGAAAGGTATGAAGTTAAACATCTCTTGGATTTTGGATGTTTACTGAGGTATAGGCGAAAAGCCATGAAAATGTGAAGACTGTTGAAATGCAGTTTGAACATGATAGCTCAGCATCATTCTGGTGGAATGGGTATCTTGCACTCTTATAGTTAATAAGATGCTTTGATGCAGCCCTTTGGAACTGGAAAAAAAAAAAGAAAAGACTAGTACATAACTTTCTTTAGGAAAAAACCCTAAAGCTTGGAGCATCTCCAAATTACTTTGATCTTCAGGTAAATCAATGAGGTTTTTGACCTCGATAGGTGAAGCTTTCCAAGGCTCTTTGGGGAGGGAAAAGCACTCTTTCTAACTTGCATCAATTCGCAAAAGCTCATTGGGAAGAGCGGGAGGTGAAAGTGGTTTTGTTAAGTAGCAGCCCTCTCTGTGATGTCATTCATTCGTCAGCAAGAAAGAGTTGGAAAGATTTATTTACATGAATCTTTCTTGTCTCCAAACAATGTGGGAGCAGCACCACACACTGCTGCGTGCCAGTGGCAGGTTTAGCTGAGGCTGGGGCAATACTTGCAAGAAAGAGTACACTGGTAAACCCAGTGCATCTGAATGAAAAGCAGTGTCAGGGGCTGTGAACACGGAGGATTTCACAAGAACTAACATATATCTCAAAATAATTTCAAATATTGTCTCACCCAAAGCCAGTGAAAGGCAGTGAAACACATTCCATCAGCCTTCAGAGGTGTTAGATGAAATCCTCATACAATAGGAGGGACAGCTGCAGGAGAAAATGATTGTGAAATATGGCCTTGTCTCAGCCATGATGAGAGCCAGCCAGGATGTCTCCTCCAGCTCCATGGGCTCTGCAACAGGTCTCATGGCACCACGTTGTCTCTAAGTGACTGTGATACCCTATACATATCATCTACTCATCAGCCTTGTAGTATCACACAGTTACTAATAGGTCTGTCTCATAATTAAGGGATGGCTGTACGGAGCATGTAGCCAGTCAATAGTTCTTCTAAACAGCCTGTCTCTCAGAAGAAGGCTACATAATGAACAAGTGTCAGTAGGTCATGAGTTAGAAACAGATTTTGTCTTGCTGGGAAAAGTTATGTTTACCAATCATTCATTAGGTGTCCCAGATGGATGCCGCCAGGCAGAAGGATGGGAAGAGAGATCACCACAGCTTTGTCCCAAGTGACTCTAAAAGTGCAGAAATATTAGCAAAAGGTTATTGCTTTTTTATTGCTCTTTCTGGGTATGTTCTAGTGAAAAATGTCATGCTCTCCCTCATAAAAATGGGAATGATTTTTGCAATGACTTTAACTTCGGAATCCTGTGGCTGGTACTTTTTAGATGGCTCATGCGATAGCCCCAGCTGAGTAGTGCCTCGTGACCTTTTCAACATGGTCAGTTGGGATATAAAACATATCAGGTCCATGAAGAGAATTTTTTATTTCCTTTCCCGCTCAGCACTGGGGCTCCCTGTGGTTTTAAATGCTTTTACCTACCCACTGATATGGACATATTTTAACACAGAGCAAACCACAGAATTAAAAGGAGAAACATCTCCAGAGCAATTAGAGCTGGGTTTATGAACCACGGTGTTTGTTTGCTGTGGATTATGGGTGAGACAATGCAAAGGAAACTTCCACCGTGTATGACTCCACACATTTGAAGTTTTACAGGATTCAAACACTTCTTTTACTCAGATCATTGGAGATCACTGTGACAACTGAGGAAAATGTGGGGGGAAGCAACCCACTGTGTATGGTGCAAAGATATGAGGTGGCAGCAATCAAGGGGTATTTGGGCTATCATCCAGCTGTTTCTGGACTTTTCTTCCTCTCTGTGATCATAACTAATCCAGACCCTTCTTGTGCATCTCTTTGTGCCTGCAGGTAGTTTCTTGCCTGTCACAAGTGAGGAGGCTGGACCAACATGTGGACAGAGCCCATAGGTGTGTCAGTGAGCATGGTGGGAGGCAGGACAGGTTTGTTCTGCTGGTTTGCAGGGGGAGGATGCCAGGCTGGTGAGATGTCAGGTCCCCAGCACCCTCATGAGCATAGGCTGTGTTCTGCAGGGAGCTCTGGTGTCTTCCCTAGGGCCCTTCTCCCAGGAGTCAAGACAGGAGTCATTTGGCCATGGTGTGTCTTTGACCTCACTTACAATTCCCTTCATAGCTGAAGCAGAAGAAAAAGGTGTTCTTAGGGCAAGATGAAGTGAAGCATAAATGCCCATTTCTCTGTGTCAAGTACAAAGGCAGCCTAAAGCTGTTGCATCATGCGTATATACATTTATATTTTCCATGGCTCTGTCATGGCTCAGTCTGATGAAGGACTGAAGCAGCTGAAATTTAAACAGATATTCTGCCTAAGGTCTGCTTTAAGTGTTTATTTTGTTCTTCCTCTCCTGGGAATCTAATCCCAGATGCCCATTGATCTAATTAATTCCCATCCTGACAAGGCAGCTGTATACATCCCTCAGCTGGAGTCAAAGCAGTTGATTTAACTATAGGATTGGCTCTCACTTGGTTACGTTGGCTCCACTGGAGGCAGACAGGCAATTTTGGGTGTAAATAGAAGAAAACCCAACATCTCTAGGGCATCCCGTCAGGCTGTGATGACTCAGATGCTTCTGGGCTTGGATGGCAGAAACTCCTTCCCATAGCTTAGTCCAACTTGCTTTACAAATTCATGCCAGGAGGCAATGAACTGTGGTGCAGAACACAGTCCTGTATATGGGTAGGTGGGTACAAACGTCATGAAGAGTAACCTGAAAATCACTGATTGTCTCTCATGTGGTCACAGGGTGGAGTGTGAAGCATCTGAGGAACCTGAGATAGGCAAAGCTGAGCAGGTTTCCTTGGAAAATGTATTTTATCTTAGCTCACTGTCCATTCTTGCAGTGAAGAGAGTCAACTTTGTGGACAATTCAAAATAAATGCTGGATGCTGCCAGCTAGGTTGACCCTCCGTGTTTAAGCTGGTAAGATCACCTAGAAGATTGTGCCAAGAGAGCTCTGGCATTGTTAACACAGCTGTGTCTGGCAGAGCCTTACAGAAGTCCCACACTTTTCCATTCCCCAAGGTATTTTGCTGCTATTTTCTCCATTTTGCAGATGGAAAATAGATTCATGATAAGTGAGCATGAAATTCATTCGTGCCCGAGTGGCATACGCTATGTGTGGCACCGGGAAAACCTGTGTTGGAATATAATGTTGACTGTAGGGGTTTAACACTCATGCCAATGCCCACCAGACTGCCAGTCTGTCGTCAGCAGAGAGAAAATCCTCAGTAACAAATTCACTCTTCATGTCACCATAAAACATATTGGCTCCAGATGAGTGGAGCTTTGCTAAACCAGGCGTGTGTTTGGCTCTTCATCCTCATCCCTCCCTGCTGCGAGAGCAAGTGGAGGGCAGGGAAGGGAGTGGGGAGTTGGAATTGAGATGCTCTCCAGGTTATTATTGTTCTAGTCATTAGAGATGTAGGAATCCCCATTATTCCCAGGATGCTTACACAGAAGCTGTTTGCATTCTGCAAACCTCCCCAGGTACTCAGGGTGGGTTTACCTAGTGCAAGGTAATTTGTAACCCGGTTGTCTGTGTATTTACTTTTGGCTGTGCACGCTCTAAATGTGAGTGAAAAATCTCAGGGACGGGGCTTTGGGGGGAGACAAAGGAGAAGGGATTCTTTGCCTTGATGAATTGAAGTGTTGTTTGAAAGAGGCAGACAGGATTCCCGATATTGGTTAGAGTTTGGAGGCCACAGTCAGGAGGGGGAAGGGGAAAGGACAAGTCCTTTAATGAGAAAGGGTTAGGGGTTTTGGTTTTTTTTTCCTTTATTTTTTTCTTTTTCCTAGCAATTTTAATTATCACTAAAACCTCCAGCCCATTCAGGCTCTTGAGAATACAGTTGGGCTCTCAGCTGAGGTCTGCATTTATTAGAATCCACCCGTTAGGCTGGGAATGCAGGCTGGTTTCTGTAGTGGTGTCACCGCTGGTGTTACGGGTCTCCTGGTTCTCACATTACGCACCACAGACTCCACCACTCCGCATTAGCGAGGCCCAATTAAACCAAGCAGTTGATTAAACAAGCCAATCAGGGTAATTAGTTTAATCAGATTCCCTTGGTAGCCAGCACTGAACTGCTTGTAAAAGGCAGTTAAAGAATGAAGTGCACCTACTTAAGCTCCTATTTTATTTTATTTTCTTATGCCTGAGGTAATTAGAATTACCCATGGCGAGCCGAAAATCCAAAGGCCCAAATGGGGAGCAGGGAGGACGATTAATGAAGGCGATGATGTGTGAAGCAAACAGAAAGGAAGACAGGATGTATGGTAAACAAATGGAGAGGAGGCAGCCCTCTGGAAGGGGCACAATGCGCAGCCTCTCCACCCGCTCAATGGCTCTGTCTGAAGTGGCCGGAGACGCCAGGGCTTTTGGGGGAGAGAAGGGCACGTTCCTCCTCTCTCCCCAGTGCCACCTCTGCCACTGAGGCTTGCATGGGAAGGCTGGGAGGAATGGGAGAGTTTTTGCATCCCACACTGTTCCACGTCTGATTCTTTTGCATCCTTTTTGGTGCAGAACCTTATCTGCTATGACACAAGGGACAGCCCTATGGGTTAGATGGGTTGGGTCCCTGGATCCTCTCTTCCTCTGGGGAATTCTGGGCAGAGGGATGGGGCACCCAGCCACACTACAGTACAGGTCCACATTCCACTGCCTTTCTCCTTTGACAAGTGCTACAGCTCTCATTTCGGCTTGCTAATTCTACGTGCCTTTAAGATACTGCAGTTATGCAGAAAAAGCTGAAGCTGAAGAGTTTTCAGTGCTTTTTGTCTCCCTAAACACATCCCAGACTTTTGACTTGGTGTCCCTGCTTGGGATAAAAGTAGATTTCATAGGCTCAGTTTGTCCACTGCCCACAGTCACCAGGGATAGGACTTGGGAGATGAGAATAGTTCTACTTCTGTCACTGCTGTCGGCAGCTGAAGAGGGTACATAAGGAAGAGAAAAACTTCAGCATAACATGCAGTGATGCCACCCCAGAGCATACCACCTTCCAGCAGTCTGGGACTTGGGACTTTGGGAGCTTTTTATTTTAACTGTAGCATGTTCTTGAATCTCAGTGATTCATTTCACCATATCTAAATGCCTTTTAAACTTGCTTTCTGCACCCACTGCTCCTGCAACAAGGGTTTCCACAGCTGAACTACACATGGGGCTAAAAGCTGTCTCCTTTAGCACATTCTGGTCTCAACAAACCTAAGAGTTTTTTTCTGTGACCATAATCTCTGAAGAAAAAGCACCATTCCCTACCTCTGACCGCCTTTTTCCATACTTCTGTTGTATGCTTTTTGAGGTGGACAGATCCAGACTGCTTACAGTGTTCAAGGTGTGGATGCTGTATGGGTTTGTACAAATGGATGTCATAATGATGCCTTCTGTTATGTTCCTACTGATTTTCCTGAATGGGGATATATCCTTGTCCTCAGTAATGTACTGTAGCAATGAATTTCACAAGTCAGCTCAGCAGCGTGGACATGCTATCATCTGTTGTTACCCTCAGAAACTCAGAGGTGGAACAAAAAGGTCTTAAACTGTTGTTCAAGGCTGTGGATTATAAGTGGTATGTTGGCATAAATCATCCAAACCTGTCTATTCCATCTGTTTATGCTCAGATCATTGCATTGCTGTGTACTAAATTAGCCCCAGCTGTCCAGAATGAAGAAGAAAAGAAAGATTATGACAATATATCCACAGCTTTGCTCTTGGTCTGCAGAAATCCATGGGACCATCAATCTTGAATTGCTAACACTCTTCTAAATGGATACTTTCTTCATTTAGAGCCCCATGCAATCTAATCTCACTCTACTTACAGCACCACACATTTATAAAGATTTCCCACTACATTTAATGAATAGCCAGAGCCTATCACTCCCAAATGGTTATGGGGAAAGTTCTCTGAAATACACGCTTTCTATTCTCGTAGCTCATTATTTCCTCACACAATAATTTTCAGAACTGCATCAAATACATTACTGAAAGATATTCTTGCAAAGCACTTACAGTAATTCCTTTTACCTAATACACTGCAGTGTAGCACTCAGAAGAGCTAATTTCCCCAGCAGTTCTTACCTATCAGCAGAGGAAAACAGCCAGGCATTGTCAGGCTGACTGGAGTCTGATAAAATTGAATAATTAAATGTTCTTGGCTTGTTTTACCATGGAAATGTTTTGGGTTGGTCTTTTAAAAACCATTATCCTCTTATACCCATCTAGTTATTACAGGAGAGACGTGCTTGTAAAGGCTTCATCCAGGCCTTACAAGAAGGAAACCAGACTCAGATGTGGCATAACCAGACAAATATCTCTTGCACCTTATGCCTATCTGTCTCGAGCACATAAACTGTGCTCACACTTCTCACAAAGGATAGCAGTTGGCCCTTGACCCTGACAGCAAGCAGCATGGGCGGCACAGCAGAGTGGGGTTTATGGCGTAGGATATAAATGGGATTGGTGGTGAATACACAGCTGAGTGGCATTCAAAGATGCATAGCCTGCTGAGGTAGGTTTGCAGGACTGAGAAGAACAAAAAGAGTCAAATCTGAGGCATCAGATCAGTTCCTGGAAAAAGACATTGCCACAACTATGCTTTGGTTAGATTTCAGAGGGATCTGGCTGGAGCATCCCAAACCAGACAGGAAGCAAGCTAACAACAAGGCAAATCTTCACAGAAATCTCTTTATCAATGTAGATGCACCCAGATAAAATGCTCAAGGAATGTTATAGAATGTAAGCAAGACAGGAAAATATAAAAATGGGTCTCAAGGGAAAGAAAAATGGTTTTCCAGTGAAAGTGATTTACTCTGGCCAGGTAGATCTCATCTCTGGATCTTTGGATGTATCCAAAGGTTGTTAATTTTTTTAATGAGCTGGGAAAGTAAAGGGCACCAGTAACACCACGAAAACAGATGACTTCATTAAGAGTTGGCTGAGCTGATGTTTTTTTTTCCCCCAGGAGGCCAATAGATTTCATTAGGAAGCAGGAAATGGCTCAGAGAGCTGCTACGAGCTTTTCATTCCAGGTGGAGATGGAAAGGACCAAGAATGACTGCTGGAGTTTGGGACACAACCACAAAGACTATGAGATGTGGCTGGGAGTGGGGATCACAGGCAGTCACAGCTGACTGAGCTCAGACAGAAGCAATGTGCCTACAGCCTCAGCCCCATCATTTAAACCGCTTAAGTGTGCAGCTCATACAGGAGGGATGTCCTGGTAAAGCAGGAAATCCTGTGGAGAGATCTTGCAGACTCCCCTGTTACTAGACAGTTTAAGGTATTTTGCATGTATCATTCAACACGTAGGTGGTATTTGAGTGAAATGTTTTGGACTGACCTTTTAAACTCCTCAGAGCTTATGTGTGTTCGGCATTAGGGTTTTCCTTCTGGTGGTTATAGAAATGGTGATCAAAAATACCCTGAAATTTGAATCCAAGTCCTAATTCCTCGAACTGTCCCAGTCTAGGTTTTGGTTCTGTGTTTGAAATAAATTTTAATTCTCCCAGTGCTCCCTTTGAAAACACATGCAAAATCCTCCATCTCTGGAACAATGACAAGGGACTGGGAACATCTGCACTGGAATGGTCATAGCAGGCATGCTGTACAGTACCGTGTGTCAGCCTTACAAATTCCCATTAATCCCACCACCAAACTGGCTTTCACCCATATGAAGACAACCGCCTCTGCGGCAATGCTAGCGAGCCGCTCCTGACCTCGTCCTTCTAACCCACAATGTAGACGAGATATCTGTGATGCTGAGAGAATGAAATGCTTCAGTTTTACATGAAAAAAGGGTATTCAGGCTTCTAGGCCCAGGAGTACAAGTTATTAATCACTCCTCACAAGGAATCCGCAGATGGATGTTTAGCACTATTCACCGCTACATAACTGCAAATCAATTAGTTCATTTTGTCCTACCCTGAGGCTGTCTGGCAGACAATAGCAATGTCTTGTGCAAATGCTTTTATAAAGAAGACACAGGGGGAAGGAACCATAAAGGCCATTGGTTCTAACGAGCAATTAGGAAAGTGTGCAGGGCTCGCTTTCTTTTTTTTCCTTCTTCCCCCTTTCTTTCTTCAATTCATTCGGAGGCTCTAATTCTGAAAATGATGCTTTTCTTCCCGACTTCCTGTTTGTCAAATGAAGTGCTAATCAGCGGCTTACAGCTCTCTAGCCAGCAAGGGGAGGATGAGGTAAGAAGGAGTTGGGAAAAGTGGAGAGCAAGGGAACAATGTGGGGGAAACAATGCTCGCTTATGCTCTTCAGGCCTTTTGGGCAATGGGGGCTGCGTGCAACTCCCAGGAAAAATAACCTGCCCTAAAACACTTGGTGGTGATGCTCAGAGGAAGGAAGCCCCTTGCTCCAGGGAAGGCAGTGAGTGTTACCCAAGTGATTTGGTCCCCCACTGATATGCCTGAAATGCTTTCCTTTGGTTCCTGTGAAAGCAGTAGGGAAAAGGAGAAACCCAAGTCCAAACTGGGAGGATCCCGTCTTCTCTCTGGAAGAGATGGATTCCTTCCAGCACTGACAGCAAGGCCAGGGGAAAGACATTCCTAACGCAGACACCCTGTTACGCATCTCAAATTAGGGCCAGTGAAGCCGGGATTAGCCAATCTACCTCCACTTGCAACTTTGCTTGGGAAAAGCTCAATGAGAAGGGCCCTGAGGGGTCTCCACTGAGGGCAAGTCTTCATCATGTACCACAAGCAGTCTCTGCCTCTCTGACAAAGACAGCAAATACAGCACCACATTGAAGATTTGCTTATAAACTTTCATAAGGGTATCAGACCCACCAGTGAATTAAAGGTAGAATTTCTGCTGGAGAGATGAGTCGCCTCAAGTATATGACCTTCCCAGAAGGGCACACTTCAGGATTCTCTTCTATTTGCCTTTAAGGTCCCTATGTATCACAGATGCTTGCAAAGTGCTCCCAACACCAAACAACAATGCCTCTTGGGGCAAATCTCCCTGATTTCCATCACCCCTGCTTCTCTGGTCTCTTACATTTCATGCGGCCATGCAGTGAATTTCAGACACTGTGGGGGTCTATGGCAGCTTGCAGACTCTAATAAAGTGAGGCTGAACCTTGACTGAGACATTTAGGTGTTATTGCAATATAAATCTCTGGCTGGGCATTACTGATATATTCTGGGTGCCCAGAGATTGGCTGAGAAGGGGATCCCTTGCAATGCATCGCTAGGAGATCTCAAGGCACATTCTCACCTCTCAGTATTGCACTGTGCTGAACTGGACTGCAAAAGTGTCTGCCAGTCCTCTTTGCTTTGCTCAAACCAGAGATTCACGATTATACAACTGGATATCCACAAGCACTGCGCCATATAAAAACTGTATATTTACTTGTGTGCTGCCAGTCTTATTTTATTTCTTGCTTGCCCTAAGTATTCATACGGGTGATGATTGGGATTTTTGGTAGACAAACAGTTAAAACCATGCAAATATTATTTGCATTAAGTTTGAGCAATATATGCAGCCATCTGGAAAGTCTGTTCCAGACCAATCCCCGCTGGCGTCACCTTGCTCAGAAGGTATATGTGCTCTCCATGTGGCTGTCTATTTAGTAGGTCTGGTTATTTGAGTTGTGGTTTCTGGACAGGTTTCTTCATACTACACTTGCTTTTTCTTCTTTTTTGCTTGCTACTGCTTGAACTTTTCCACTTGTCAAGTGACTGCCTGGTGGCTTGTAGGAAATTTGTAGGAAACTTCAATGTCACTCCTCTTGTAGAAATGCCTCCTCTGCAAAATCTGCTCCCGCTCATCAGTAAAAAGGCAGGTACCAAACTGTGCATTGGCAAGTCTAGGGCTTCAGGGGGCTGAAGCAGATGAACTATGTGGAATTTGCTCTTTTCATGCAATACCCTTTCAGGCTCTAATACTGTTTATTATTGTTATTATTTCCTCAGAACATAATTTACGGCACTTGTCTTTTTGGCTCCTGCTGTGTGAGTCACATTTCTTGATGCATTTATTCTTGCAATCTCCGTGTCAGATAAAGACATCCTATTTTGCCATTTTACTAAAAGAAGAACTGTGAGAAAAGCTTTTACTAACTCCTATGAGTATAGCTGGGCAAATTTTATATACAAATATATTTTTTTTTTTGCCAGAAAATGCATTTTTGGTCAACTGAGGCTGTCTGTGCTCGTAAATGTCTTGAAGGAGAGGTGAAAAATGTTTTGAGCCAAAAACAGAAAGAGAAGGAAAATTTCTGGAAAGAGTTTGACATTCATTAAAAGTAGTAGATAATTTAGAAAGGGTCAGCTGACCTTATTTTGAAAAAGGAGGAAAAAAGGATAAAGCCAGACAGTTTTAGGAGCTTTTCCACCTTCCAGCTGAGTTGATCGTACTCCCTGGTGCTAGAAGGGATGATCATGTTCCCCCGTACTTGCTAAATCTTGTTGCTTCTCTTGTCTTATGCCATTGCTCATTTGACTTCACTGTACACTTTATCCACCCAAAATACTGCTCCTTTACCATCAGGCTTGGGGCAGGTGCAAACAAACAGTGAGGGTAAGGCTGGAAAAGAGCCATCCCTCTTGGTGGCATTCTTGCAGCTGAGCATGCCTTTAGCTCCTCTGACAAAATCTTTCTTTTTTTTTTTTGCCTATCTGAAAACTGTAAAAATCTGTTGAAGAAAATCTCACCTAAATCACTTTTGAAGTGCTTCAATAGCAAGCTTGTAGACCCTGGTAGTTCAAGTCCTCTGTCCCCTGCACACCTAAACACCCTGAAATGCTTCAGCATTTTGTTCAAAGGAGGTAGAAGACCTTTGGCACAGTAAGATCTTAAACAGTGAACTTCTTAACCTTTGACTGGTCCCCAAACCACTAATCATCCTTTCTCCCTGTCAAACTTGACATCCACAAGCTCAGGATGTCTGAAGAGAAATCAACAGTGCAGCAATGGAATGATCACTAAATCTCTTCTGGATTTCACCCATCCTCAACTTTATGTTGGAAATGCTTTGCTAAACTGGCAGAATGGAGAATTCCACCTTAAATTTGCTGCTGGTTAAATAAAATGTTGCTTTCAACAGGTGAGGATTCATTTCTGTCAGTGGCATTTTAAGACATAGTTAAAGAATGCTCTTTTGTCTATATAGCTCCTGTCTGAGTCTGGTATGAAACCCACTGAAGCTACGTACCCTTAACCTAACTCCACTAGGCTTTGCATTGGGTTTGAGCAGGTACAGGCTTTGAACCACAGTGGTAACAGGTCTTGCTTTCTTGTCATCACCAACCTGTGTGCAACCATAGTCTAAAATGATGCAAGAGATGTCTTTATTTGCATGGTCCACACGCAGTGATCCCCTTGGGCTCCTGTCACCCTCCCAGAGCCAAGGGATCTGTGTTGTCAGTGCATAGGGGTGCAACCAAGCTCAGAGATACAGAAAGCATCAGTGAGAAATTAGGTTGATTATGACCAAACATCTGTTGCCTTAGAAGCTGCTGATTCACCCAGATTACAGTGTGCTGTGGAGATAGCTGAGTTTCAGAAGGCCTTTGCCATCACCAGCATGCTCCTGATGGAGCTACACTTGCCAGGCAGGTTGCACCCCTTGCCCACTGCTCCTGGTAGTTATTTTGGCAGGGTGCTTGGCATCCTGGGCTTCCCAGATCTGGGAATTACAGGGGCACGGTGATCCTGAGCATCCCAGGGAACTCAAATAGAAGGGTCAGTCAGTATGCCTGAAGCATAGGGGCTCTCTGGCCCCAGCTAGGCTTGCTCTGGATGTCCCCAAACAGAATTGCTGCAGCAATGAGCAGAGAAAAGTCATTTCATCATGTGGGGAATTTCAGAAGGTCCAATTTTCAGCCTGCATCTGAATTAAAAAAACCAAACCAAACCAAACCAAACCAACTTTGGAAAAACAGACAGCTTTGAAATCGTGAATTCAATTTCCTTCTTGGCTTAAATAAACAAATTACGCACAATAAAGGAAGGGAAACACTACAAGAAAAGGGAGGGACAGAAAAAAAAGGGGAAGTCAAATAAATGAGGCTTTCTTCATTCCTCAGTAACCATGAGCCAGCCCCACCCAGGAATCCATGATCCTTCTTGGAGAACTGCTCCAGAAACCACATCTATTTGGCAGGACCAGAGCTGAATGCAATGCATGGGCATCTCTGGGGGAGCATGCATTGCATTTCCTTTCCTTTGGATGAAGTTCATGGCACCCATACATCCTTCAGGTTCCCTGTCTCAGTGGATGTCTACTAGACTTCCTGTCCTCCTGGATGTGGCCAAAGCCTGGGACTTGTACTCTCTCCCTGTGAGGGAACGAGGTCAGAAGATGTGAAGGAAGTCTGTCAGTGAATGGTCATCACCCCTTTTACCACCCCTAGCAGCAATGACGACCCTGCACCTCTCTGCTTGACTCCAGCAACCTGCTCCCTCTCTGATCAGGCTTGTTTCTCTGGAGTCTCCCATTTGGCAAATGGCTTGCATTCAGGCACAGTCAGTATTAGTTAATCAGCATGTTTAATACATTAGCATGCACATATTTATCTGCATCCACTGAGCTTTGTAAGCAACAACTCTTGTAGCTCAGGCTGGAAAATTAGTTTCACAGCTGCGGAGGGTAGCTGTTCATTTATTTACAGTCCTTGGAGACCTCGCTGAATGCAATGGCACAAAACAAAATGAGGCCTCTAATCCAAAAGCCAGGAAGCTTAAGCACCTGTAGAAACAGTTTTGCATTCCAAGGGGCAAATTATCTCTAATCTTGTTAAATGACTGCACTGCAAAACAATCACAAAATGCTTTCTTCGATGGCCCACAACCAAACATGAGGGGTCCATTACTGCTCTGTGTGAAGGAGAGCCAGTAATCCTACAGGAGGACACAGCTGATCGCAAAACAAGGGCTGCAGTCAAAAATAAAGAAGAAACGAAATAAAGCTTGAACTGTTTGAGAACGGATGCTTCCAATTTTCTAAATTACAATAGCAAGTTGTTGCCAAGCAATTACAGTGTTTCATCTGTTTTTAACTTCTTTGCCCTCCACCTCATTTGTTTTTCTTCAGCAGATGCTGTTTCTGAACTTTGTCATTCATGTCCCTTTCTCCACCCCCTGTAATTTACAATTGATAATGAGCCACCATCCAGACAGAGCCACCTAAAAACAAGTTAAAAAGAGGAAAAGTGAGATGCCTTTGTGCTTGTTCTCACTCTGACCCTGCAGAAGCACCTTTGTCAGTCATTTTAAATCACTGTGGTTTTTTTAGCAGGCTGATGGATTTTTTTCTCACTGTCGAGGACAGATGCTGCACGTAACTTTGACAAACTACCAGCAACTATTCATTGCACCAGTAAAAAAGAGAACGAATAAATAGTAATTATGGTCTATGAAACTCCAATGATAATTAAAGTCTGCAAATCTCCTACAAATTAAAACAAGTGTTTAATCCAAACAGGGCTTGCTGGATCCAGACACTCCGTGGGTATTCTGTTTTCTGTGAGGATGGGCTTGGTTTTGGTGACAGGGCAAGCAGTGTGAGTAACCTAGAGTAAATTCAGATCTGGAGAGGGTGCACTGGCATGTGATCAGCCCTGGTTAAGGGGGATGATACTGGGGACACTCAGCCAGGGTATACCCAAGGCCAGCACCATGCCCATCAGTGAGGTTCCAGCCAGTCATATCAGCTCAGCTATGGCATAGCACTGAAATCATAAAATCAGATTTTTGAAACCAAGTTTCCTCTCCATGGAGCAGACCCGCTGACCACTCAGTGCAGTATGGGCAGGGGACAGGGACCCACCTGGAGCTGACTCTGGGAAAGCTATGGACTGCAGCTCATCCTCTGGTCTTCCCTACCTATCTGGGCAAGCTTTGGGGATGGCATCATCTTCCACTATTCTGTACATTTCACCATCCTTTTAGGGAATTGTCTGCAGCTTGAAAACATGGAGGAACTTATGCTATAATGCCTCACTGCTTCCCTGGAGAAGAGGCACCACTGGTCAGCATTTCTGGGCAAGGCCACACTGCCTGGAAGAACCCATCGTATTGGTGATCACACCGCTCAAAAGCTATGCGGGAGAGT
Source organism: Psittacus erithacus (assembly GCA_009867235.2). Lineage (NCBI taxonomy): Eukaryota > Metazoa > Chordata > Aves > Psittaciformes > Psittacidae > Psittacus > Psittacus erithacus. The sequence goes on from WYDI02001423.1 coordinate 114,364, forward strand.
TATTCACTTTCTGAACAAGCCAGCATTTTTCTCCCCTGTCTTCACACCAAGCACCATCTCAGAAGTACCATTAGTGGCACCTTAGACAACCTTAGACAGGGTGCACGTAGAGATAAGCAAGTGTAGGTAGGCATAACTCGTCTTACAGCTCTTCAGCTCTATCTTCTTGTATGAACTGAAGATCTACTCCTTCTTGCAGCTGCTAAGATATCTAGCCTTAAGAATGGGTTTGTCTTGCTTTTGCGTCATTGCTCTTCCAATGTCTCTGCAGTGCAGGAATATTGGGAGTACTTTCTGAGAAGAAATGATTAGCTGAAATAGACTAATGGTGTTCATGTCTCTTGGAACTGGCTTGAATGATTTGGTGGAAATTAAATCAGTGAAATTTCATTGATCTGCATCAGTTGGGATCTGAATCCAAAACCAACCAGACTTTACATACTCAAAGTCTTAGTCTCCAAAATGACGATGAGTGATTTACATGGAGGGGATATGGCCTTTCTCGGCCAGAAACGTTGGAGGCATCAGCAAGGTATGGGCATAAAGTGAGAAAGCTGTGCAAAGGAAGGGTACGAGGAAAGGAAGCAATTATCTCCAGCACATCTGCTATGCAATGCTTGAACTCACTTTTGGTTTTTAAACAGGCTAAATTTGCACACCCACCTCACACAGCTGGCTGTATTTCAAGCCTATCCTTGCTTTAAGTGAAATAATGAGGTAGGATTTAACCCCATATATCACCAAAGCCTCTGGTTAGCTCCTGGGTCCCTTATCTCCAGCTTTGGGACTCTACTTTCATGCAAGATTGAGAATTCTATGCAAAGTTCAACAACTGATTAAATCATCTTTACAGGCATAGTTGAAGCAGACAGCAGCCTGCTAAACCCAGTCTGCTGCCTCTCCACAGCTTCCCAGAGCTTTCAGACTGGCCTTATGACTCCTTCTACTTTATCCTCCCTTTTTCTTCCTCTTTTCATGTTATTTCCCATTTTCTTAAAGGATGTGAGAGCTAATAGATCACTTCAGAATGAATGCAATTGCTCCCCAGCAGCGAGATGCTGTGTTTCCTCTACACCAAATCTATGCACTGTTCCACTAGATAAACAGCACCAAATGTCATCTGAGAATCACATCCTGCTTTCATTCTCTCCCCTCGCATTCGAGGCTCTAGCTTTGTGTGAGAATGATTCACTTTCTCACTGAATGCAGAGTGAAAGCCCATTTTCAGCACTCTCCCAACACCCATGCACAACCAGCTATTCATTTCCAATGATCATTTGTATTTCTTTTGGAAGACCTTAAACACCACAGGGGATAAAAGGAAAACCATTCAAGTGAAAATAAGACTGGCAAAGATAATACATTGCCCTGCTGTCAGTACTTAGCTAAAGATGAATACATATTACTACTTTTTTTGCCTGGTTTTCTAATGTAGTAGGGATTTGTATGTGCCGTGTGTGTGTATTTGCTGCTTTTCCTAAATAACTATTCAGACATGTAGCCAATTTTAACTAAGTTTCTGAGGATCTCAGAGATATCAAGTGCCTACAAGATTTTTGAAAACGGATGCTTGAGAAGAATAAAGAGACAGCAATGACAGAAGATGTAGTGTGAGCAGAGCCCTTATTAAACACCAGAAACTCTGCTCTGTAACACATCCTACAGATACTGAATCCAAAACCCAGGGTTAGGCTATTTAGAAACTAGATCTTTGATGTTCAGAGGAAACTTTTCTAATAACACCGTAACTGTGGCCCATACCTGGCCCTTAGGTATGAGCAGCATGCTACTTCTCTGCTTAAGCTACATAGATGAAGCCAGATTTGAATTCTAAAAGCCACAGTGTGATCCACAGTTCCCTCAATTACCAAAAGGAGGAAGTAACCTTGTCCAGTTATTTCCATATGGCAGATGTGTTGGAGGAGAAAACAAGGTTCTCCATGCTCCTTGTAAGTGTACATAATGAGTGACAAAGTTGCCTTATTCATGAAGACACTGATGGCCAACCCCTGCCAGGTCCTGAGCTACAGTTTTTTGTCAGATAATTTACTTCAGCCCAAAAGGAGGAGCATCATATTAAACACAAAATGCCAGGTGATGTTACCTAGCCCTGCAGTACTTTTGTCATATGGTAGGAGCCATAAGCAAGGGAGTTTTAACAGACGACTGGGCAAGTCTGCCCCTTTTTCATCAACAGTGGGTCAATGAAGCAGAAATAGAAGTGGCCCAAAGACATGGTGAAAACAGTGAATGCAGAAGATGCTAGATGCATCTTAGTTTAGAAATATAGACACTTATGCGTAGTATTTGCCTTCCTCAAACAAGAGGAGGTAGGAAATCTAGGGGTGTCATTAGAAAAAACAGTGGTGTGCAGTGGGGGAGTTGAAAGATTGCTGCAGATGCATAGAGCCTGCATGGACAGCTCAGGTCTGTCAGACATCTGCTGGAAAAAGCACCTGGAAAGGTAACTATTGGTTGATTGCAGTGACTTGTAGAAGTAAATGTATAAAGTGAGGTAAAGACTAGCAGAAGATCATCAGGGCTGAGGAAGAGGTCACTGCATTGCAGAAAGGGAAAGGGAAACCAGAAGGAAAGAGAAGAACAAGTAGTTCAGCAATAAAATAAAATAAAATGAAGCTATCCGAGGACCCGTGAGGCTACAGAGAGGTGAGAGGGTAAAACAGAAGGGAGAAGGGACAGACGAGTATGCACTCATTCACCCACCTGAAGGCAGAAGAAAGAGCATGGTCTATTCATACAAGTCCCAGAAACGGAGGAGACTGAAGGGTCCTTGCCAAGAAGACCTGACTGACGTATCATTGGAAAGGGTTGAGAGAGGAGAAAGGGACACAACATGGATTTGTGAGCTAAAGAAAGTCCTCAAAGAATGTGAGAGGGAGTCAAGGATAATTATGCCCCTTCAGGAGACACACTCAAAGAAATAATTCTTCTATGTCTCTTTCAACCTTTGCAGAGAGTAGGTGAAGTCATTGTGTGGAGGTCAACATGTGCCTCAAATGCTCATCAAGAAGGATGGTTTTGATACAGTTGATTATGGGGAATTACTAATGAAAAAAGAGATTCAGTGGATTGATTTCACCTCAGTAAAGTGAGTTGTATTGTAGGATTGGTGTCCCTCAGGGATAGGTGCTGGGACTGGTCTTATTCACCATCTTTGCCGGTGACATGGACAGTGGGATTGAGTGCACCCCCAGCAAGTTTGCCGATGACACCAAGCTGTGTGGTTTGGTTGATACACTGGAGGGAAGGAATGCCATCCAGAGGGACC
>WYDI02001424.1:0-22781 GCA_009867235.2 Psittacus erithacus
GTGGGGGGAAGGACAGGTTGTGGGGGGAAAACAAGCAGGCTACATGCTTTGTCTAATTTACGACTAAGCTTAAACGACAACACCCTCAAATGAGAGATTGTCCACATGAAAGGAACTATTTTAACATCACATGATCATTATATTTGCCTATCTAGTTCACATATTATACAACACTCACACAATGTAAAATACAATGTAAAAGCTTAAGTGATAAGAATACTTTATCTATCTAATAGCATATTACACTGACTTGTTAAACTCATTCTCCAATAAAATGGTATGGTTTTAGTTTCAAAACTCAGCTAAGTCTTGTCTGTTGCTCCAAAGTCACAGATACACCCTGAATTTTTCAGTCTCAAACTTGAAATCCACTGCAAACAGAAAAGTGCTTTTTAGCAACAGAATATATTTTTAAAGCTTATTATAATATTGTAACTCCTGCGAACTAGGACTAAATATTAAGCAGCACAGCAAAATGTCAGCCAAGAGTGAGCATTCGTTCCTCACCTGCATTTGTTGACTGCAGCAGATTATCCCCCAAACTTCATAATTTACATCAGATGAAATACAAAATATCCTAATAGGTACCTATTTCCCCTGAGAAGCTCCTTTCCTGGCAATTACTGTTGTGTCTAGGAAAGGAAGAATGTCAGGCTGAAACAAAATATCTTTCAAGTGCAAGCAATGGTTCGCAGAATGACTGAATCAGTTTTGGGTATCTTCCCACGCTCCTGGTTTCTTTGGGAGCAAGCAGGAAGAACACACAGTACGCAGCAGCCGCCACGATGAAATGAATCCAGGGGTTTCCCAAGAAAACAGTTAAGTCTTGAGAATTCAAGTCATTTTGCTTCCTCAAAAGGAAAATGGAAATCACTGTCAAATGGCAATACTTTCTCACTGTTTTGTTTGGGGTTTTTTTTAGAGATCAAGTTTTTTACTCTTTAACACATACTACATTCTTTGTGCTCTTCAATACACACTGCATAGTCATATTATTTTGCTTACTGTTTAAAGGTTTGTGCTCTTCCCATTTAGTCCTTGACATACACTAACTCCTTCATCATCTTCTGAAGGGGAGAGAATAGATTATTCTCGATCCCACTCAAATTTTATAGATTTTTTTTAATATCTAATAAATAGCGCCTAGGAGAGTCTCTGCTGGAAGACAAGCTAAAACAATACAATTTTCTTTCATTTTCATTAGTTGATCCATGTTGGTGAGGAAAATGTTGGAAAAAAGGTAGCAGGCTGGAGGCTTTTGCTGGAATGTACAATAATGATCATGACTTTCATAGTCTGTATATAAATTTAAATACACAAATGCTTTTTGGACCTTTACCAACACATAGGGGTACACAACCATTCAGATCAGATGAGTAGTGGGGGTGGAGAACTGGATTTAGGGACATGCTAAGATTTCAGACTACCTGAAAACTGACTGCCATGGGAATGCTGCAGATCTCTGACCAAATCTCTGGTAGCTCCAGAATAGGACTGCCAGCGGGCCAACCATGAGTTTCCCCACTTCCTCCTCACCTGTCTGTCCTGGGTGTCACTCTTCTGTTCAGACAGCCTCCACAATGAAGGACATGCAGTGAGTTGCCTGCATTCACAGACTTGTGAACACACCACAGCCTTAGAGCTCAAGATACAAGCACACTGAAGCCCACCTAGGGCAATGCTACAAGACAGTAACAGAATAAAAAGTGGGAATTTTCTCCCAGTGTTCAAATGGTAACTAGCAATGTTTTTTGCCCCCTGAAGAACAGTATGTAGGAAAATAATCTTACTGACTGCTAATGATTAACGTTAATACTGAAGCCACATATATAACTTCATGAATAATATAAATAAAAAATGTGTTAAAAAAAATGTATCTACTTAGAAAGAAGAGTATCGTATAATTTTAGAAGCAGAACTGTGGTTTACAAGCTAATAAGCACAAGCTAAATTAACTTGCAGCTGTCAAGCTAAAATATTCTGTACTACAATTTTGTGTAAGCATAGTGGAGTTACTTTAATTATTCACTGGAAATTGTGCTTGTTTCAAATCTAACTTGTCTATAAACAGACACAGAACAACTTTGAATATGTGCAGCTCAAAACTATTTATTGTGTAGTTTAAAGCAGTTGCCCTGTAACTGCAGCTTGCAAAGCCAGCCCTCAAAGTGGGATTTTAATAGTTTCATGTTCATGATGATAAAGGTTCACTAACCTGCCGATGAATTTTGTGATGTAACCTTTATACTGATTAATGCTAACGTTAACAAAACTCATGGTTTAACAGGCCAGTGCTTGATCCACAACTTGACCACTGAACTGTTCACCTGCAATGAACAGTTGATGGTTGACATGATCAATGGTACACTGCAAATCACAAGGTATCATTTCTTGCTGCCAGAACTATGAAACTATTGAGTGACTTGGCTGCAAAAACGCTAATAAAACATCTTCTGCTTATACAGATACACAGACAAGTGCATCGCATGATGAGCTGACACTGATCTAAGCGTTTAAAATTGTTCTTTTAAAAAAACGTATTAAAAGCATGACCAATTACGATAGTTGTTTCAATTTAAACACCTTAAGGAGGAGATCTTCAGAGGCACAAATGATATTCTCTTTTCCTTTCTCAGGAAACCTCTACAGACAAGCATTACCTGGAAGTCTGATGTGTTCTCCAATTCCTCAACATCTTTTCAAACTTGCATGGATTCTGCCATCTTTTCACTAACTGAAGTTATTCCTCTAACTATCATTGAAATAGCCAAGGAATAAAAAGTACTGCTCTATATGGGAAAGGGTTAAAAGAATCCATCACTGATTGTCCCAGAGAAGTACCATACAAAGATTTACATAATTTTAGGCACTGAAAAACAGTTACACTTCTAAAATCAGAAATTGCAGCTGCACTTATAATTCTAAGTATCTCTGCTAAAGTTTTCTCATGGGTATACCTACTCACATCACATTTCTGGCAAGCCTGAAATGTCAGAATTCTCTCAGATGCTGCAGCATGGTATATCTGTTTTCCTAGATTGTCAGCATTATAAACTAAGTAAAGAGTTCTTAAATAAACAAAGGAAGAAGGAGAAAAACACAGTTTTGCGGAGTTAAAGCCTTGGATGGTCTCTCAGATGAACCTGCAGCCCAGGATTTGAGACTCTAGGTGCTGACTGCACCTAGATAATGTTGAATCCCTGCGCAAGCTCTTTGGTCTTTGAGCACAAACATAGATCCCTCTAATGCCTTTTCTGGAGATAAAGAGCATGTACTTAAGCTGCCTGGTCCCTGCACAGCCCTTTCTGGCTCTTCCATGTTCCCCCAGCAGCCACTACGGCCCTCTCAGAGCCTGAAACTGGGAGCCCTGAAGACTGTTGTTTCCTTCTTTGGAGACTGCAGCAAGAGATACTGAGAGGGAGACGCAGACTCTCCTCAAAGAAGGACCACAGTCTACTCCCTAAAAAAGTGCAAGCCATACACAGATTACAGAAGAACAGCTACAACCTCTCTTGTGTCCTACCTGTGAGATCACCCTTTCCAAAACTCAGACTTTTGGCAAAATCACATTTGAATCCCAGGACCTGATTTCCAAAGTTCATGTTGTTCTTGACAATAAAGAGTTGTTACTAAGAAAACCCCTTGTACTTTAATGAAATTCCAGGTCCTGCCTGCTCATTCCAGCAGCTTCAACTCTCACAGTAAGTGATACTGAATTGAACTCAAAATCCTAATCCTTTGAGCTACAGTTGACCAACTGCTTTAAAATATTTCCATTTGAAAATATGATATTCCAAAGTAATGACCTGTATTCTCTGTTATTCACCTCCTGCCAGAGGCTTCTCATAGATCTCTGTTAGGTCAACTTGCAATGTCCATCTAGCAGAAGTTGACAATCAAACACCATATTTTCTATTTTATAATACAAACCCATGGTTATTTAATGGATTATTTATCAGCAGAAGTCACTCACTATTATCTAATAATATAACCATCTCTCTACAAGAGTAGATTCTGCAATACTTCGCCTGTGCCAAAACTCTTGACAACCTAATCACAGTTTAGAGGAGTTGATTCTAATGGTGCTTTCTTCTCAGTGAACAATGTACAAATGCTACATTACATTAACATTCAAAAATATATTAATGCTGCTTGCAAACAGGGAAAGAGAAAAATTATCATGAGCTACTCAAGATCCCACAGGGGCACAAGGCAGGGTGATGAATGGAACTTCAGCATCCCTGGCTTTAGTTAATTCACATGACTACTCTCCCTGATGCGACAGAAGTATCTTTTGTTGTCCTGTGCACAAATGCCTAGAATCAATCTGGATTTTCCAGAGCTCAACAGTACAATAGTTTCAATATCTATTGCAAAGGTAAATTTTTTGTTATTAGGAAACTAATGAGATTAAATACAAATAGAAATAAGTAAATCAGAAATTATGTAGCTTCTTTCTGTTACTTATCCTTAGAATAAATGTTCTTCTTTTGTGATCACAGTAAACTAAAAATCCAGGAATTGCAGTCAACCCTGCTTAATAATAACAAATAGAAACATATCAAAGACAACCCCTCTGTTTCACAGAGTATTTGCAATAAGAAAGCAAGGTAATGGTGAAACAGTTTAGCAGTAGTTACATACCCTCGTCACTTACCCAGCTAATGACATATGGGAACGGTCTATAAATACCAAACCAAAGGTCAGATTTGAAAAGGAAAATTGGAAGAGAATAAAGTTACGGCTTTAGGTTCGCACCATGCTCCTAAAGACAGAAACAAAATGAGAGAAAGTATAAGGTGCCTGAAGGAAAGGACAACATGCAAGTAATCAAAGCTGGCATTGCTGGCAGAGCAGAGACAGGAATTGGCACCTCTCATTTAATAAACCAGATGGAGAAAGATCTTCACCACTTAGCCTTTCCCTGCAGGCAAAACCAAAAGGTTAGTATCTGATGCAACAAGATGGACACAATAAGAGGGGCTCAGGTGACTGATTGGGTTTGAAGGGGAAAACAAAGCTGGAGAAAAATATTAAAAGTAATGTAAACAGTTACACTTACAAGGACCAAGACATTACTTCTACTGGGAAGAGCCCATTATTACTGCTGACCATCAGCATCAAGCTACATTTAAAAAACAATTCTAAACTCTGGAATCATTGTCTTTGACTTCCTAAGACACAAGTCAAAATTTGTGTGTCATAAATAAGGGGTTTCATCATACAAACAGGTCGTACTTAAACGCCTGACATGCATCATAGTCAAGCTAACACAGCAGGGTGAGGCCATCCTATGTGAAGACAACATTTGATGAAATAACACAGAAATACCCTACCATATGGAGAAACCACAAGCAAGATTGCAGGAATTGGAAGAACCAGCAAAAATGAGAAGCCCCCTATTCCCTGAAAAACAATGCAAGCATTCTTGTAAAGAGAAATAATAACATGTTGCAGCAAACCATACACCTTTGCTCACATGTTTAAGCAAACAAGGCAAAAGAAAATGAGGAATTAGCATTTCCAAATCCTCTGCTTGCCTGCAGTACACACCAGAGAGATTGTGGATATTAACAGCTGACTAGCATATTAAGTATATTTCCTAAATGGCACCTTTATTTGTCAGCCTGTTTGTTTTACATGGCATAAGTAAAAGGTTATATATCAAAATAAAACATTTTGTTCTATACATAAGACAAATTCTGGAACACACAAATTCAGCCAGAGTCCCTGTATAAACCCGTGTTTGCTTTGGAAATCACCAGTACACCTGGAAAAGAATACTTCAGATTTTTTACAGCAGATACAATGTGTTTCATAAATAAAACTATAACATAGAATCATGGAATCATAGAATAGTTAGGGTTGGAAAGGACCTTAAGATCATCTAGTTCCAACCCCCCTGCCATGGGCAGGGACACCTCACACTAAACCATGTCATCCAAGGCTCTGTCCAACCTGGACTGCCAGGCATGGAGCATTCACAACTTCCCTGGGCAACCCATTCCAGTGCCTCACCATCCTTACAGTAAAGAACTTCTTCCTCATATCCAATCTAAACTTCCCCTGTTTAAGTTTGAACCTGTTACCCCTTGTCGTATCACTACAGTCCCACCCCAGCATTCTTATAGGCCCCCTTCAGATACTGGAAGGCTGCTATGAGGTCTCCAAATATACATCCTAAAACTTTTCTGTAGTACGTAGATAGTATCTTGTAACACCATCAAATTAAAAACAATATCAAATAGATTCTGGAAAATTATCTTGAGTAATACAGGAAGTAGAAAGAATACTTGAAAACCACTTACAAGACATGAGAATAATAAAATTGGATAGAGAGGTGGGTCTATACAGCAGACCTCTGTACATGCTGTTTCAGCATTGCCTGGACCAAAATCAAAAAGTGAATTGCTATGTAACTTGAAATTACTGAAGTCAATCCTAGAATACATCAAGAAATAGAGCTTTTACTCTTTTTTCTTCTTTTTGTCTTTTTTTTTTTTTTTTTTTTTTTTAATGAAAAGAAAGAGAGTATTAGGCTAGGATACCCCAAACACCAATTCTGTACCGTTCTGGCACAACCGCTCTGGTACTATTTAATCTCTTCCAGCTGCCCAGAGCAATATGCTTATATGCTTTGGAGATAAACACTCCAGATAAAGTCCTCAGTGCTGCACTTAGACAGAAAAACCATGGGGAATTACACAGAAATGAAACGACAGTCCACAGACTTCTCAGATCTAATCAGCAGCTGAAAATAAATACAGCCATTGTGAAAATAATTCATTGGCATTGTATTACTCAGATTCCTCCCTGCAATCTTTATCTGCATTTTTATTGTCAAGTTTTCCTCCAATTCTCCACATTTACAGTTGCAATATACTACTGAGACACTTGCCAGTGTCATCAACAAAACTGAATAATGCAAGAACTTTAAAACAGAACCTGCAATTGATGGATCAAGACATTACAATCATGTCAGATGAACTTGCTAACAGTGCTTTTGTAGGCACAGCAACTCGTACAGATTCAGAATGGACTGGCAACACTGAAGAAAGCTGGAGCTGATTAGGGAGAAACAGGAAATCACAGAAAACTGCTAAAGTTCCTGGTGCTCAACCCACAGCAAGCACAGCTGTAACTCCTTAAAGATCTGTACAAGAAACACAACACTTGGCAGTTTTATACGCTCAACATCTTTATATACATGAGGCAGTAACACAAAGGCAGAATAAAACTGTTCCTTTAAATCTTACTAACTCCAGAAAATTACTGAATCTAATCAATGGGTCCTCATGGTACCCAAATAAGATCAGAGTTAGCATGTTACTCACGATATATATGGGTAGCTATCTAGCCACCAACAAATTGTGTGAGTCAGTAATGTCAGGAAAGAGAGTGGACCATAAGAGAAGAACAAAACACCAAAACTTGAATACTACATTGACAAAAGTGCCTTGGGAAGCTATGAGTGAGGAAATGAGGATTTCAAAAGTACCATTATTCTCACAGCATCTTTCTGGATAACAGTCTACTGACAAAAATTTTACTAGCCCTTTACCTGCCTCTAACAAAGGCACAGAACACTCCATGTATTACTAGACATTAAATGGAGGAAACTCTTTTCAGTTACATTAATATATATAGCTGGAGTAGCCAAAACCAGAAGGTGGTTGAGAAAGCCTTTGTTAAGTCTTATCAGCATTTTACTGACTTTGTAAGAAAACAATATGTGGGTGTCTCAAATTACCCAGAGGTTTCAGTTGTAACACCCAGTCCTGTCTACTGGAAAATAACAGATTCATGCAGTTCAAAGCAAAAAGAGGCAAAACGTTTTGTAAAAGCCAAAGAAACATTAGGACTTAAGAAACATTATCTACAGATTTCTCACTATTATGAAGTTATCTGAAATTTGACTTCTGTAATCACTGATCAGATAGCAAAAACCCACTGCACAATACGATCATCTCCTAAAGCACAGGCTCCACTTCTTCTAAGGACATCCAAGCTCTCTTGCTGACAGCTAGGATTTGCCTAAAAGTGAGCACAAAGACTGCACTGCAGAATGCAGTCTGGCATGCTGGCCTTCAGGGAACATAAGAAACAAAGTAAAAAATAATGAATTGTCAACCAACAACATAAACAGACATCCTGGAGGGAAAGCCCCTAAGTGCAAGGCAAGAAAATAAATCCCACAGAACATACATTCATATCTCTAAGGGCAGCAAGACAACATGCACAACACTATGAAACATAACCAGAATCTTCCACAAGCTCACCAGAGGTTTGTAAAACATGGTCTGCTCTTATTTCTGCTTCTTACACCATAAAAAAAGGGTTTTATCATTGTTTCCTTGTCCCTTAGTAGGACAGAAGACAATATGGCTGCATCCTATTGCCACAGGATATTGCCTTAGGACAGACTCTTGTTGAGATGTTTCCTATGAACAATTCTTGCCGCTATACTAATCCCGTAAGTGAAAAGCGTTCATAAATAACCAGTGGTTCTTCCTGATTTTTTTCAGACATGCTACAGCATTACTGTTGCATTTCTACAATTATCACCCAGCTTCCTGCTGCCTTTATGCCTCATGCATTTCCCAAGCCCATGCAAAGCAGACAGAAGATGCTGCCTGCTCAGGAGTATAACAATTTTGCAGCGTCAAAACAGAGCATGCACAGTATCAAGCAAGGGAGAATTAGGTCTATCAGTTTTCCAAGTCCGCCAGAGATCAATTCTAAACTGCCTTCACCATAACTGCATTCTCCTCCCCACTGAAAGGAAATAAATCCTCAACACACATATTTATCACTTCACCCTGTGTGCATAAAACTCACATGCTAGGGAATAAAAAAAGCACTTAAAAATATAACAAGACAATAATAAGAACAGGTACTCAGTCACTGGAAGATGGTAATGAGCAAATGTTTCTCAAGTAAATAAATGAATGCATCAGATGCACACATAATATAGCCAAACTATTTTCAGTACTTCCAACAAGAAGTACTTCTTTGGAAGAAAGAGTGGTGGCACTGCTCATAATAGCATGCACCAGGACAAAAGAACATAGCAATCAAGGAAAATTTCAGATACCAGCTTAGCACTGTCACATGAAATGGAAAAAAAAAAAAAAAGAAAAAAACCCAAAACTGTAGGAGATTATTCTACTCAAGGAATACAGAAATGCTTTACTTCTACACTTCAAAAAATGTCTTATGCCCCAGACATTATTTCTGGAACCTTAATCCAGTAACTTCCTCCCTTCAAACCAAATCTTTCCTGGTGCCTTGTTTTGACAAAAAGGTAATCTGTTTTAGCCATTTCTACCTTCAATAATAACAATAACATTTGATTTTATGTACGTATCAGCATCAAGGCAACCTACTTAGCTGAAATGCAGTGAATATTCGTGACTTTGTCTTCCCTGACTTACAGTAAGACTCGTTTCTGTCCCTGCGCTCCACCTTGGAATTGCCATTTGATAATCAAGAGTCACAACTTGCACTGATGACATGAATCTCTGTATCACAGGGGGCAGATCTCTGGCTACTACAATAGAAATTACACCATAAACAGATTAAATTATTGCCCAGATGTGACTTTCTTAAAGGTCTCATGTGCTATGTCCATATTTGCCTTTTTGTTTGAATAAAGAATGAGCTTTTGAAGTGAACATCCCAAAATCCTCAGCTGCCCAATCACTAAGCAGTCTCTGAGCCCCAGCAAGAGAACACTGATTTAATTCACCTTGCGATTTTACCAATTTTGTCTTGTCAGTAAGCTTTAATAATCAGCCCTAATAAGCCTAAGATGTTTATCTACTATAGTATATAGCTTTAACCTATTAATACGATTCACATTGCAAGATCACCTAGAAATCACACCACAATGTGGCTTCCATTGTTCCAGCCAGCTTAATTTATTGTAAATAGAACAAGTAAATAACAATAAGCAACCCCCTGTCCAAAAGAGGTTGAAATCTTAATAAACAAACAAACAAAACCAAAACCCAAACCCACAATCAACACACTCAACACTGAAGCTGATAATAGTTTAGGGAAAATTGTGAATTTCCACTCTGTTCACCTGAGGAAAGTGGGATAGTGTACTATCAGGAGGATACTTTCTTCTAAGATGTTCCCAGGAAGTTTTGGGAAACTGCCACAATCAGTTATACATATTATGGCTGCACATGTAAACACACAGGCCCAAGAAGTAAAGGTTATGGTCAACAAAGCAGTAGTACACAAATTGCAAGAATTTAAGACTTTCTTTCACAACATTTAGAAGTCTTTTATCAGCTTTTTACCCTTCATCTCTTGCCCTTCTAACACACTACTCCCTGCAGCAACAGTATTTCCCATCAGTCAATCAAAAAGGCAAGTGTCTTGAACAGTGCTGCAGACACTGATTGACAACAAACACCCCATCCAGCACGGCACACTGGTAGGACAGACAAGAAGCCACACAGCTGGTGATTAAGAGAAAACACAGGAGAAGGCATGGAGATAAGAAAATCCATCCTGCCTACAGCAATACCTATTTTCTGTTAGAAACAAGCCAAACAGATCTAGGCATTATGGAGTGGCAGAAATAACCGACTGAACCTGAACACCTCCCTTATTATAGGAAAAAGTAGATTAACCAATTCCTCAAAGACCCAAAAATACCCTAAGTAAAGGTAAATGAAGAAAGGACAGAAAGTACATTTAATGAAAAAACGCTTCCTGGCAGCATCTAAATTTGAAATTGCTTTTGGGAATGACACCTCGGCTCCCAGCCTCAATTAGGGATTCAATACTTCTAAACAAACATGCATTTGACATCTGTTTCTTCTCTCTTCTCATTCAACTCTGAAATAGCTGTAATGCCAGTACCCAGACGTAATAAACAGGCTTTACTACCTTCAGTCTCCACCTCTGTTCCTCATCTCTAAATTTCCCATTACATGTTAAAATGCACTTCCATAAATAGTCAGGCAAGCAGAAGATGATACAAAGAGTTGCTTTCAAATGAACACCTCCACAGGGCAACAGAGCTAAAGATGGGATAAATCATTTTCTGGGTTTCAGATAATCAACAGATGATACCTATATGACTATTTTGAAAACAATTTTTCATAAAACTATTTTTGAAACTGACTCTGCTACCTGTTCATTATTATGAACTTTATTATAAAATTTTAAGTATTAGAAAATATATCATAAATAACACAACTGTTGGGCATTAAAAAATATGTTAGTATAGTTTGGATAGTATGTGAATTCAAAGTATTTTATTTTTGAGAAAGCACTTTAAACAGGTAATGTTGGCTTCTTTAGGGAAGCATGGAACATATAAAAACACTAGCAACTACCCTGGCAGCAAAGCTGTCCTCTGCACGTGATCCAATACAGTTAGTTAGCATTACTGCATTTCTCAGACTTTCTGAAGCATCAGAAATGGCAATGTTTGCACACTTCTACTGCTGAGATGTGAATAGTTATGCTCTGTCTGTAATGGTGGAATCAAGCATGCTTCCAAGTGTCGGTCCCTGCCACTTCCCAGTCCCATCCTCAAGAAAGATCCAAAACCATTCCAGCTTTTCCCACCTACCAGCCTAGACTTCTGTAGAAAGAAAACCTAGGAGCAGAGATCAAAAAGAAACCATATTGTTATCTAAATAGAAAACAATTCCAGTTTATGGGGTAGCTCACATTCAGAGACGCCCTAGTTCTGGCCGATGACCTGCCCGTGGGCAGGGAATCAGGCAGCTAGGGGGAGGAACAAACAGCCGGTACTGCCCTAAACACATACTTGCAAAATGAAAAAGAACATTGTTACAAAATACAGCACCTCTTGTACAAACTGCGCGTCTCTTCCATGCTGTCTTAACTGGTTTTATTAACACAGCTCTACAGTTTAAGCACTAGGGCATTGGGTCTTTAAGGCACCACTTAAAAGCCTCTGCCACTTCTGCACAGGCTGCAGCTTAGATTGAGGAGGGTGGGCAAAGAGATGGATCCTCAGTCCAGCTCTGCTGTCTGAACCTGCATGAGCAAAACTCTATTGCAGACTACTACACAACACTCACTGCAGGCATTAAGCCCACCAGTAACTGTGTAAAACTTAAAAACACTATGTTAAAAGACAGGGCTTATCTGTCACCCTTTTACTTTATACCTAAACTCTTTTTCATTTCCTCGCTATGCCTCAACTTATCTTCTTCACAATGGATGAGCATTTTAAGTGTAAATGTTCAGAGTTGGAAAAAAATCACCAGATAAAATATAGAATTCTGTTACCAATCAGAAAACTAAAAAAAGGAATGTAACACTATATAGGACAAATAAAGTAATGTACTAAGAATCGAAATATACTTGAATTAGAATAAATAAAAAAATAAAAATAATTATTTCAACCTAACTCACTTCAAAAGAATTGTGAGAATTACAATCCTTACTTCTAAACTGTTCTAAATTATTATATTCAAAGCAGACTACTCCATCTACTACAAGTCAAACTCATACTAGAAAAATGACAAACACAATAAAACCTGCGCACTTACATTCTAGTTAAATATACAGAATGACCAGTTCATATCATCACTGAAAGTCTAATACATGGTGTCACCAAAGACATTTGATTGTGGTTGATCTCAGAATATTTATGGGAGCCTTGAGAAAGCAGGAAGTTCTTTAAAACAAATATATAAAATTTGAATCAGCAACCAAAAATGAAAACATTTTGAAAGAATGACAAAGCACAGGGGAAAAAAATTATTGTGCAGCCAACAGTTTCACAACTGAACACCCACTCCTAACTGGCAACATTTAAGTCACAGAGAATAGAACTGCCTGCCCAGAAATGACATGCAAACTAAAGGCTGAAACGTGACTCACAGGGAGAAACAAGAAAAATACTTACCTATGAATAGAAAAAGATGCAATGGATCTAATGAGTGATGCAACTGCTCCAACTTTAGCAGCCTCAACTGCTCCTTGTGATCTGTATCTCACAGTTTCACCATAACTGATGAAAGGTTCGTTGTAGACAACAATCTTCCCCTTGGCCTCCTGAGCTCTGTTGTGAAGTTCATCAAAAGAGGCTACCACTATAACTTCCGCCGTAATTCCTGAAAGAAATATTACAGTGGCTTTAACACTGCTTCCCTGTAACTCTCCTACGGCCAGCTTTAACAGACAGAAAAGCATGGACTGTGCGGAGCACAGATTTAAAACAGATTTAAACTATTACTGGAGAAAGAAGACTACGTGAAATGGCTCAGCAGGGATTGGTACTAAATAGCTGTAACAGCACCCTGAACCAAGTACACACAGTTCTGCAAACCCTGCTATCAGGTTGGTATTAAAACATAACTTGAAGGGTAAGAAAGATATACAGGGAGAATTCTGTGCTCTGCATGTGCTTTAATGCCTCACTGCAATCATTTATAGTACAAAAACATTTGCAAAAGATGCCTACAGGATTAATAAAAAAAAAAGATAGTGCTCTTTTCATGGAATTGTTTTGATATGTTGCTAAACAACTTACCTTAACATAAAACTGGAAGCACATATTTTTAGACTGAAATACTTATAAATAAACGAAATTAAAGCTCTGCAGTTTCCACAAATTTTGTTGCATGCTTATAATGAAAAAAACCCAACAAACAACCCCTTCATATTTAATTCAGAACAATACCACACTTCTACAGGATCTCATTCTGAGTTTTCCCAGGAACCCATCTTTCCCAGGTGTGATACAAAGAACACAGGCTTGTACTTCTGCAGAACTATTCACACATGGTAAGTAAGATTCCATTCAGCTCTTTGTTTTGCATAGTTGGAATAGTTTTAAATTGCTAAATTATCCTGCTTGAAGAAACAAAGGATTTTATAGATAAGCCACTTTTCCCAAAGCCAGAGAATTCTTCTAACTTCTTAGAACATTCATTGAAGAACTGTATTTCACAACACTGAAGAAGTAATTTATTAAAACGACCACTATGTTTAAAATCCAATTTTGCTGATTGGTTACAGAGATAAGTAGAAACCGCTTAACGATGTGGGCTGGTTCTTTTCTTCTAAATATAGAAGTAGAAATGGATGCCTGAAATTTTACTGTTGTACATTTCACCTAAATGCCACAAAATACGTCAGTGAAAACTAATAACAAATGTCTAACGAGGCTTTGTTGAAGAGGTCAAAACGATCATGTTTTTAAAAGGAAAATATTTCCCCCTGATTTAGTCTAAGAATTATTTGGAGAAGATTTCAAAGCCTTGTATTTGAAACTGCAATACATGAGAAGAACTGATAGAAAAATAGAAAATCATCTCTCCCAGCATCAGTGTATCCAGGCTCACGGCTTCCTTAAGATCAAACTACAGTACACTTCAAAACCTTAAAGAAACTATTTCACACAGGTTTGGTTTCTTAAGAGTGCACCACTAAGAGGGCAAAAGACATCTATTGCTAATGCCAAAGCCTGTGAGTTTTAGCTACAGAACTAACCTAGCATGGGAGGTATAGAAAATTTTAACTGAATAACTCTTCAGATTCTTAGCTTCACAGAAAGAGGCTCAGAGAAACAAACCAGGGAATCACCTTCAAATATTACTAGTTGCTGTTGGCAGTTAGGTGAGCATGCTAACAGACCCCAGCTGCTTCTTAATGAACTGCAGGTTCAGCTGCCTACCTAAGGAGCATCCCAGCAATAGGATCATTTTGGGTATGGAACCATGCCACTGGAAATAAAGGCAAGTATCCACAAAATTTCATCTTCCACAAGAAAAGCCATGATCTCAGTAGGTTGATACTGCAACCAGTACTTCATACTAGCTCTCCCAGTGCTCCACCTGGATCGTGCAGAAGGCACTGAAAAGGCACGTCGTATCAGTGACTGTGTATCAAAGGAAGCAAAGAGTAGCTCTTCTTGGCATTACTGCATTAATGAACAAACACCAACTCTGGATGTTTTTTAAAGAATTCTGCAGACAGCTGGTAACTATCAATAATCCCCAAGAAATATCATGGAGAAGTACATGCTCTCCCTACATGACAGGCAACAGAAGTTTGTACAGTGAGCTTTGTGGGATTTAAAGCTGAGGGAAAGAATGCAGAGCTGCAAACTCCAGCCCAGTATCTCTACTTCTGAATGTTCCCAAGGAAGCTAAATAAAGCCATCCTTTGACAAAATGAAACAAAGGTTCTCTCTTCAAGTTTAACTTAATGGCAGCACCACATATATAAAGCATCAAAAACTTTACTATTGTAACTTCTGACTAATTCAATTACTAATTCGCATTTTAGTCACATTCTCATCTATTGAAGTGACAAGAGCAATGCTCATTTTAAATAAGCATGTGGATACATATACACAAATCACCCAAAGACCTTCTGGAAAAAGGGAAAAATGAAGCAAAAACCCCAGCAGTTTATCAGTGTAAGGAGAATAAGTTATTCCTTTCAAAAATGGGTAATGCTTCACCTTATTGAGCCTTCAACCAAATAACAAAACTTTATCCCCAGCATCTCCTAACAATTCAGTGCCTCACGGCTCTGCTCCCCATATCAAAAGATGCTCTATATCTTTCTTACTCTTACCATTATCTGATGCAGAGCTTGACTGTGTGTTATTGAACAGAAGTCTTCAGAAAATTCATATAAGGAGGGAGGCAGATTGCCTGCTTGCTTAAACAAAATCTAACAATTATAACCCACACAGACCAAAAGATGAATATGGAGCATTTGGGGAATGAGCTAAGTAAAGGGCATGAAGTGTCAAAGACAAAATTACAAACATGATAAACTTGGCTGACTGTATGAAGCTGAAGACTCATTTGTTCTCACCATGTGAAACATTATGCATATTTTTGGGCTGGGTGAATAAGCAATAGTATCTGTGTTGTACTATGGGTTTCCTCTCATTTCTCATATTGAACAGTAAATTGCACCCTGTCAGGTACAGAAATGGTGTTGATGGTGGGAACAAGCAGGCAATTTTCAATTACCAACAGAATTATGTATTACAATCTCTGTACACAGAAATGTATGTTTCTAACACTTTGCCACAACTTTGATGATCACAATGTCAGCTTAAATTAAAACGGCATGGTCTGCATTTGCAAAGTCTAAAGTCTGTCACAGGAAGGATAAAGGCATGACTGATTACAGTTATTCTTTACCAGCTACAGAAAGACCAATTTTAGATAGATAGATAGATAGATATGCACATGAAAAAGAACCTGTAAATCAGCTGTCTGCAACATTGCCATGCATCCAAAGTTTGATTCTTGGCATGGACAATTCTGTCTGGAGAGTCACCTCCTAGCACATGTGTACCTGCCAACAATCATGCCAGAAATTGATTAGTTCAAAGGGAATTCCTCATAAGGGAACTTACTCTCCCCAAGATTAAATGCAATGAATAGTTAAACCATTTTAGTTTCTGGAGCTATGCATCTGTCTGTGTTACTAGCAGGTTTCAGAGATGGGTATCAAAAGAAAAAAAAAAGAGACAATGCATCCTATTATCAGATTTTAAAAACTGATTAAATCTCTATTAAAACATCAAGGAATCTTCATACAGAATATTGTTGCTGTTCTTGATTTTGCCCCAGTCTCATTTCTTTTGACAGGAACAGCCCATTGGAGATGTAGTTTCAAAGCCAAATGCAGCCATTGCTAACATGACAATAATTTTTTTCCAATAACAGCATGTGAACAACACACCCCTATGTACCTTCCAAACTTCATTTACTTCACACTGTGTTAATGTAAGAATTATGATTTCTCTTACAAATCACACTATGGGACAGCAATGCTGCTGATCCACATGCACTGAAGCTGCCACTGTCAAATAAATAACCTGATGGCCAAGGCAATTTTTGCTTAAAACAATAAAAATATGGCATTTTTAGGTCTTAACACAACAAACATCAACCAAGTCTCCACTAAACTTCCCTGTGTGTTACATATTTTAAAATTTTTGCACCCTAAGCATAAAATACCAATACAAAATATCAGCAACACATCTAATTGTTCTGGTACTGTTCAAAATCTGGGGATTTTGAAACAGGGGAAGAATGTATCTGAAACACGTCCTGGCCTCTGCAGTTAGGAGAGCAAGAAGGAAACAGGAGTGTTACGTCCCCGCTCATCAGAACCAGGCATCAGGACACCAGGACCAGGAAATGAAGACACTTCATGGTAGGAAGAAGACAAAAGAAAGAGTAGGAGCAGCAACACACCACAAGAGCAGGGCAGGAAGCCTACCTGATGATCACAGCCCTGCCTCACAGACCATCCTTGTTTCTTGTTTACTGGATGGCTGCCGCTTCTCAGATTTCTCAGTTTTCACCTCAGCTCTCTCACAGAGTTAAGTTAGCCTGGAAGTTGCCACACCAAGGTATACTGTATTCCATGCTAACCCTAAGCACATGCAGGGGGTAGCCCCAAACTTTTCTGACCTTAGCCTGGCTAATCCAGTTGTCCTTCAGACTTGCCCATCTCCCCAGGATAAAAGTATCACACCCCTGATTCTTTCAGAAATGGGCCACATGCACTGCCTGGTGCCTATTTGCAAGGTAGCTTCTTTTATAGAGGTACAGGAAACCTAGAATTTGTTTTTGCGTGCCACAGGAAAGAACAGCACAAAAAACTATAATGCATCAGGCAGGATGCGCAGTTATGCTGTAAAACTGGCAGTTGTGGACCCTGGATGCCACATTACCCTGCACAGAACCGGAACACACGCCAGGATCAATAGTCTTGGATACAGATGTAAGAATATGAAACATGCAACAGGGAAAAAGATATATATGTCTGAAGATAGGGAAGAAGAGTAGTTGTGGGACAGGTCGAAGAAAAGAAGGGTTTGAGGAGTAGAGAGAAAAAGAAATATATATTCTCGAAATCCCAGATTAGGGACCTGGCATTGGATCACATTTAAGTTTGGCATACTCTAAAATCAGCCCAGAAAACATTTTTCCTCTCAACTTCTACCTTACCTCTTTTAAACACGTCACTTTCCAGCTCTCTGCAGGAATTAGTTCAGCTTCCCCCTCAGTGTCCCTCATAATTCAACAAGATTTTCAGAAAAGCAAACCCAAATTCTGGGTCCACAATGAACCCATCAAAGTAAGGCTGGGTGTCAGGATGAAGCAAACTAAAGATTCAGACCATCACTTTTTTTTTTTTTTTTTCCTCAAAAGTTATTAGCATATGCTGAAAATTTAAAATATTTTAAGAAATGTACCCAAGAAACACATTTGCCCTGTTAGCACATATCAATGTGTATTATATAAGAATTAAAATATGAAGAAAAGATGTAATATTTTAGGGGAACTCTGAAACGAAGAAGAGGGCTTTTATCAGGAAGATTTTGTAAGATCTGAATACGCTTCTGGAAAATGTGACCTCACCTACTCTGTGGAACAGCAAAAGAGAATTACTTCATGAACCTAAAATTACATAGGAGAGTTATCCAAAACTATTCAGCTCTGATGCATAGCACAGAGGCTAAATGTATTACTCTGTTCTTTAAGAAGAACACAGAGTAAAATAAACACTGTGTAACAGTCACATTTTCAACACATATGGCTTCCAATTTCCATCATATACTGGATCTCAGTAAACAGTTTGGTTTCAATAACATGTAGCTTACTGTGCAGCAGTAAATCCTAATAGCAAAGGGGTTGGACCTGACCCCCAGCATAAAAGTCTTGTATGCCAAAAGAGCTGGATAACACGTCTGGTTCTACCAGGAGCAGCCCTGCATGGGGCACAGGCTTACCCCGTGTCTGGGGAGAAGCAGGTACCCAAGAACAGGATCCAGAAAAGCTAGTTTTGGAGCACACAGGTGCCCAAAGGATGAACAAAGGGCAGCTATACCCTCGTTATTGAGTCAAGATGCCAGTCACTGCAGACAATCCCCTGGGAGGGAAAGTGCCAGTGCCACCCAGCTGTGCATGCATTCCCCACACATGCAGAAAATCATATTTAAATCCTGCCGTTAGTGTCAGGCAGAAGCTTCAGCCTGGGCTTCCCATCCTTGAAGTAACCGTCCTTAACTCAGTAACACCGAAAAGGGCCAAGACCTGAAAATTCAGGTTTTTGCGGTTGCCAATCTGTACAGTTCATCTGAACATTCACTAAAGCAGCAACTGGAAATCATGTCTTTCCCAGACAGTATGTCCACCTCAATGCCAAATCGCTACTCCTACTCTCTAAGTCTTTGAAATGCCATTGGACTAACTTTTGACACAGACACTGGGCCACTGAACACCACAGCATCCAAGGTCCTTCATGGATGTCGTCTTTTACATTCCAAGAAAAACAGTAGCATAGTTATTGTACCACAAGCAGCACTGCTCTAAGTAATAATAAGCAATACTGAGGCTCACAATCTTAAGATGAGAGTCAATATCTCCTTACCCATAGAAAGAGAGGGATTCAGTGAAGACAGGAGGAGGGCTTTGCCATGCACTGTGCTCTCATGCCTATGGCTCCCTCCAACCCCTATTCTCAGCACTGAAGCCCTCATCAAAAGGGGTACCTAAATCTCCAGAAGGATGCCCTCTTCTCCCAGTAGGTCAGTCGTCATCCAACTCAAGGGTAATTCCCCTGATACGTATTAAAATTAATTGGGGGCAGCTTTTGTTGATCTGTCTGAATTCCCTATTCCACTTCACCACTGAGAAACTAAAAAGGAGGGTCAGCACCAGGGAAAAATACATCAGCCAGGACTGGGGCCAGATCACTTCTTTCAGCAGTAGCCTTAGCTTAAAAGGACTGTAAGCCTACAGCAACAGTACATACCTTCAACAGCTTTGAAATACATAATAACCCCATTTTATAAATAATAGGCTGGAACTATTTTTATGTTATCTAAGTGGCAAAACTCCCACTAACTTCTATAAGAGCAAGAATGGACCAAATATTGTTGACAGTTAAACAAAAAAACTCCCTGACTCCAGCACAAAAACTAGGAAGAAGTCTGCCAATACATCATCTTCATATTTATATTATTTCAGGTTTGCTGCAGAAAACAGTATACAGAAACCAGAGACTGTTCCTTTCTCGATGAGACGCTTCAGACAGGCTGCATTCTGGGGTTGGTTCTACTTGTCAGGATTTCTTCAAACTGAAAGGGCAGGGTCATCCAGGGGGGAAAAAAAAAGTACATTTTAAAACACATACAAAATATGTCAAATTTTTGATACTTTATGGTTAAACATCTGCTAAACTACTACTTTCCTTCAATTATGTGATCCTCAAAGCAACAATTATATCTGTTTTCCTCAGAATTTGGGGGACATAATCAGTACCGCCAGAAATCAACACAGTCTCTATATATATGTATGTTTTGCCAAAAACATTCACTGGAAATGAGACAAGGGCATTGACTAAATATGGTAAAACTCCAGTTTGCCAGCTCCCTCAGCTAAGTACTTTCTAACATTCAATCCTGTCTGTTACCTAAAAATCCATTTCTTCAAAGTGGCAACCATTTTAAATCTCTGCTGACTTAGGAAATTCAGATCACTCTGCATTTCATGTTTTCCCTTGCCCTGTCAGTAAGAGAGGCATGAAAGTTACTCCCTCCTTGTAAGGAGATAAAAGAAGTGAAAACTTTCTCTTTGACCCAACACCTTCAAATCTCAGGATACTGAAAAAATTTCCTCTTCAATGAAAAAACCTAACCCTAACCTTTTCTGTGCTGCCTCTTTTTGCTGTGTAAATCAGAATGAATCTGGAAGCTTGACATCCTGGCATGCTGCCTAGTCCTGAAGAAGAAAATAGGGAAATGTAGATTTTATCCACAAGATCTGTACTTCAGTACATAAGTACTGAAAAGCCTCCGGCACATCATCAGAACTGTTCCAACCTCAAGTAAGCCAACTAGCTCTATGCCAAACTCATATCTGAACCAAAGTAGGCAAATCCCAGCAAATCTAATAAACAGGCAAAGCTTTGTCCACATCCCATAAGGCTGTGGACATGCCTATCTAACCATAGGCATGGGTTAGATAGAAGAACTACGAAAAGAGACCTTCCTTTTATCCTGGAGTCAATCCTGGCTCAGGCTCCATGGATAAAATATTGCTATTATCTAGGGCTTCCTCCTCCTGTCCCAAAGGATCATGGATTTTTTTTCCACACCTGCATGATGTGATGCATGCTGAAATGGAAAGCGAGCAACCTCAGCATGTGCTCTGGCCATTGGGTCACTCTTAAGAAACACTGGTCTGAATTTCCACAGACCGGAGGAAAAATAGACCCTGAATTTCCAGCATTCAAAGCCAGGTTTCTAACAGCTGTTACATTATTCCCATGTTAATAAAGAGGCCTTCAGAGCACTAGCTCAGGAATCTGAGTTCCAGGAGTTGCTCCGAGGGCACCAGGGGTTCACCAAGTCCAGCATGTAGCACTAAGCACATCCAAAGAGAAGCAATGCTTTAAGTATCTGCCAATGCTTCCTATTTTCTTGGCTCATCTGGTGTCAAGACTGGGGGCACATAATGGGAAAGGAGCAACACAGGACACAACTGAGAGGATGAGAAAGCAAGAAATGGTCTCCTTTACATCCTGCTGGGAACGGCGAGTCACCCCTTTGCTTCTTAACCCCATCACCAGACTTTAAAAGATTTCTTAAGTCCAGCCAGTGCTGTCCTCTGGATCTAAGTAGGCATCAATAATATCGAGGGATACAGAGACAGAGGTTTGTTAACTAAGGGGTCCAAAACATATTCTGATTTAAAACATACAACAATTATCAAGCTAATACCAAACACATTGGTATTGGCCCACCAATGGCCAGATCATGGAGCAAATAACTGAAAGCCAGTCCTCAGCCTTTAGTACATCCCTCTGGCAAAGCTCAACATGGCAGCAGTCAATGTCCCTGGCTGATCCCATGCCACAACAGCAGCACAATGCCAGAAGAATCAGCATCAAGCATCTCATACTGAGTTGCATTATTCTGATTACAGGATGACTCACGCTCCCACAGCTTCTTGGCTAAAACAAGACAAAACAGAACCAACGATATTCCCTTGCTGAGGGAAATTGTTCAAGTATTTCTGATGGGATCTGCGGCAACTGCTTATCCCTTTTTCTCAGGAATAGGGCTTGGTGACAATTGCTGGTTAGAACAGGGGGAGCAGATCTAGGAATGAGTTCCTCAGAAGTGATGAGGCAGTGGTTTTAATAGTCTAACCATACTTTTTTTTTCTGTGCTAGGGATAAGTGTGGGTTTCAGGACACCACTATTCTGAGCAGCACACCTTGCAATTCTCTTCCCAGAGAGGCTGGTGACAAGCGGCTCTCACCAGACACTTCCGTCACCCAGGCGGCTGGTCCAGTGAGCAGAAGAATGATAGCCAAGAGCTCACTAGGGACCCGCTACCCCCCATAACCTCCTTCAAGCAGGACAACCTGTCACAGAGCAAGATGAAATCAGCAGAAATCATAACAGCCATGAACAGTTGAATAGATTTAAAATCAGAATGCAATTTAATCAAAGTGATGACCATGTGAAAGAAACTGCCTGCCCTCCTGTGAGAGATCTCATTGCCATGCAGTCTTCTAGCACCAACACATACACCTCTTCAGAAACACAGCAGATCTCAGAGGAAAGCAAAAGATTATGAAGAAACCAGGTCCTGAAGGAGCTGGCAAATGAAGTTCCTAAGCCACTGTCCATCATATTTGAAAAATCATGTGTCCTGGGTTCAGCAGCAGCAGTCATTTTTCTCCTTCTTAGTAGCTGGTGCAGTGCTGTGTTTCTGGTTTTG
>WYDI02001425.1:0-13587 GCA_009867235.2 Psittacus erithacus
AGGCTGTGTGGAGACCTCATAGCAGCCTTCCAGTATCTGAAGGGGGCCTATAAGGATGCTGGAGAGGGACTTTTCATCAGCAACTGTAGCAATAGGGCAAGGGGTAGCGGATTTTAACTTAAACAGGGGAAGTTCAGGTTAGATATAAGGAGGAGGTTCTTTACTGTGGGGGTGATGAGGCACTGGAACAGGTTGCCCAAAGAAGTGGTAAATGCTCCATCCCTGGCGGTGTTCAAGGCCAAGTTGGACAGAGCCTTGAGTGACATGGTTTAATGTGAGGTGTCCCTGCCCATGACAGGGGGGTTGGAACTAGATGATATTAAGGTCCTTTCCAACCCTAACTGTTCTATGTACCAGAAATAATACTTTTCCTGATTTTTTGGTTTGGGTTTTGGTTTTGTTTGTGGTTGTGGTTTTGGGTTTTGTTTTGGGTTTTTTTGCTATTTTGTTAGTTTTGTTTCTTTCTTTCTTTCATTGCTTTGTTGTTTTTAATGTCCATGTTGTCCATGTGGCTTCTTACAACTATAAGGCAAGGCTGACTGGGATAGCCATTTCTGGTATCCTGCATACAGCCCATGATGAAAGCAAGTAGAAAAAAACCATAGATACATGAACAACACAGTGGTAGCTGGATAGTCGGGTAGATGGTCTTTTGTGTGAGCTAAGTTGGCTCTTTTCTGTACATTTTGCTAACTTTCTTCCCTAGATAATTGCTTCTATGTTCTTCCATTTTCTTCTTTTCACCTAGTTTAAAAATTAAAGCAGGTGTGATCTGAGAGTTGAATCATCAGTGTTAGATCTTCCCAAAGGCTGAGTTTCAGTGTTAGGTAGCTAGTGTTTACAGTCCTAAAGTGATTGCAGTATAATTCCAGTTAATTCCTCAGGCTGTTGAAGAACCCCTGAGGTCTTAAGGAATCAAATAACGTAAAGGATGAGATCCATGAGCTATGGCTTTCAGATGCAGAATACAGGGTTCTGTGCCTGCTGATCTCTAGAGCTTGCAGGTCAGTAGAGTTAGCCAGCTTTGGAGAGTTAGTGATGCTGCATCTTGCAGGTAGAGCAACACTGAGAAAAGGAAAACTTTGAACTCATCTGCAAAGCTACCTGGCACTCTTTTCTCTGCTGTGTTCCGTATTTCCATCTGCTTGGAACCAAGCATCCTTGATGCCCTGCTATTTACTGCAGTCTGGATTTAGAGGGATTAGAGTTAATAACTTGGGAGTTTTGCAGTACTGCTAAGTCAGCAAGGCAGAAACAGGCCTAATAAGGATGGAAACATCCCATTGCACTTAGTGCACTAACGTGATCTCACTTTCTTTTGTCTTCCTATTTCCAGGTTTGAAAGATGGGGTTCAGACCATGGAAAAGCTGCAACAGCTGCTTTCAGAGAAACATGTTTTTGTTTGGTTTTCATAGAGATTTCTTTTATTGTACTGCAGCATGTAGAACTGGTCTAATTATTTGACAGTTCTTGGGTTTTTCTTTCAGGGAGGTGCAAGCAAGCCAGCGCTCTGTGGCCATAATTGCTGAGATGATCCACACGGCTAGCCTAGTTCATGATGATGTTATTGATGATGCAAATTCTCGCAGAGGAAAAATGACAGTCAATCAAATCTGGGGAGAGAGGAAGGTGGGTTTGCTATTATGTGCAAGACTTGCCTTTGAGTTTCAGCAGAGCAGAAATACCTGGGGTTTTTGTCACATTACTTATCCCTAGGCATAGTCTCGGGATGTGCCAGAAAATGTATGAAGAGGTGTGCACAGATTGTGGGTAAGAAAAATGTGTGTTCCTTTTTTGAACTGTTGGAAGCATTAGATATAATGTCTGACTGTAGTGTGATTCTTACTGATTTTCCATTCCCTATGCCGTTTTCTCCAGTGCTATCGGAATACTTTGAACTTGTGCATCATCCAGAACACTGTATGTTACTCTGATTCAGTAGTGAATGCAAAGAGGTTTTCAGTCAGCATGAAAAATATTTTGACTTTTGAGTGATGTGTTTCTTCACAGAGCATTAAAAGGAAGGTTTTAATCAGAAATGTGAGGAAAGAAGTACACTGCTGACACATCAGGATTTACCAGGGCAATTCAGAGCTAACATGGCATATCAGGGTGGTCAAATAGAGAAGTAGTGTTCAAAAAAACCTTCACAGGCAGTTCAGGTATTGCATATAGGGAGGACAGTACTTATATAGAAAATATAACCAGCACTAAGATAACCAGCAGTAAGATAGGGATTCAAAAATGGTTCAAATTTTAGTATTTGGTTATCTTCTGTTTTCTCTCTTACCTTGAGATAGACATGCTTTACATAGGAAAGTGATGTGATTTGAGGAGTAAACCTGCCAAATAAAGGGAATTGTATTGTCTATGCTAACATTTACAGGAAAAGACTTGAAAGATCCATTTTTATTTTTTTTTTATTAGGCTGTTCTAGCTGGTGACTTCATCCTCTCAGCTGCTTCTGTAGCTTTAGCACGAATTGGAAATACTACTATCATCTCTGTTCTAACTCAGGTGATTGAAGATCTGGTGCGTGGTAAGGTCTTTTTCTGTTTTTACTTTCAGATTTGCTTGCCCAAGCAGTAAACCCTCAAATAAACACTCCCATCTGTGCAACTCTTTAGGTGAATTCCTCCAGCTGGGTTCCAAGGAAAATGAGAATGAGAGATTTGCTCACTACCTCGAGAAGACTTTTAAGAAGACTGCAAGTCTTATAGCAAACAGTTGTAAAGCAGTATGTACGTCTGTCTCTTCTAAAGTTAACGTATTATACTGTAAGCTTCACAGCTAAACTCCTAGTTATTGCTATTTTCTCTGGAGACCCTCCAAAGCAAACCCTTTGAGTGGTATTGTGCCAGAATGTGAATGCAATTGAGATTGCGCATTTTGTTGCAGTTCAGCTGTGTAGCCTTCAATATTGGTTTTCACTTTTTTTTCTATTTTATATTCATACACAGATTTATTATTATCCTCACTTGAATCAAAATAAGGTTCACAGTGGCAGCCTTTAATTTATGCAATTCTGCAAATTTGAGAGTGTTTTTAATATCAGTTAATAATTCTTGAGCCTAGAATTTAATTTTAAGTTGTCTTTCACATATGGTCGCACTCCTTAGTGCCGACTGGGACTTTAAATGATAACAGTGGGAGGAAACGACTGATGGTTTATACACTACATTGTAAAAGAACAAAAGCAGGTACTTCTTGATTTGTCTGGGGCATTTACTTACCAGTTACTATATCCAACCCTATCTGTCACTGAGTTCTGTTACTTGATTACAAAAAGATTTGATTCAAGATGGCAATAGTCTCACCCCAAACGAGCTACAATTTTTAATTTATTATTTTAGTTAAAGGCAGTATAGCTGGTGTGTGCTATAGCAAGGGGCAGTTCTAAGAGAACTACACTGACAATCTGTGCTACTGTTAGTCATTCTCCTTTGTTCTCAGAGACCTAGTACATTTGTCCAATAGATGGGTGTTGAAAATTGCTGAAGTCAAAGGGTTTGTATAGAATGAGAGACAGAGTTTGTGGGGAGGGAAAGTATCTACTTGGAGGAAAAAAAAAAGTCTTCTGGATTGCTCATATTAATGGCAACCTGACCCTTTGCAAATCTTCATTTATGTAAGTGGGCAATTTGATTATTAAGGAGCATCACATTATTCTGTTAGCCCAGTGAAAATATACAAGTTTTTATATTCACTTTGACAGTCTTCCTAAAAGCACCCTCACAGACAGAAGAAGAAATCACCTTCCCACTGAGTGGATTCTTCTTACAAATGTTCTAAGTTGAATTTTTAACTCTTCATAACTTGAAAGAGTTAAGGATTTAAGCACTTCCCTCCAGATTGTGTCTGTGATGCTGGCGAAGGGGGTGTTTGGCTGCTTTTCTTCTAGTGGTTGTTCTGAGCTGTTCCATTGCTGAATTGCTGGGATTTTACAATGTAGTAAAATCTGTGATATAAGAAAAATAAGAGAGGTCTCTCTTTATGGCCATGCTTACCAGATGCAGTAGCATTGACTTTTCCCTCTCAGTTTCCTTCTGCATGGATGTCTATTGATAGCAGTGAAAAGGGGATTTAAGGTGGGGAGTGTTTTTTGTTTGTTGTTTGTTTGCTTTGATGGTTTTGGCTACTAAGGAAAAGGATGGAATCAGAAAGGAGTTCTGTTTTCTGTAGCGAAAATAATAAGCAGGATCATCAGCTCTAGGCTGAAAAGGAAGCTCACTTGGGGAATTAAGAATATTCACATCTTGTTCTCGGGGACAAAGCTAAGGAGAGACTTACTGGTTTTCAGAACATCAGTTACAACCAGGCAAGTGTGTCATTAGAAGCAGTTCAGTTCCTGTTAATGGCAGTTAAAAAAAAACAGTGATTTGTTTCTGTGCACAAGTAAGACAGAAGTATTAACTGGAAAGATGTCAAACAAGCTCAGGTGGCATCTTAGAACTCTACAGTGTCATGCCTTAGAGCTGGAAGAATAGAGTATACCTGGAACAATGTCTAAACAAGGTAATAGTCTAAAAACACTGGTCTAGTTACTGCATTAGATAGCTTTTGCATCTCCAGAGCATTACTGCATTTAAATCAAAAGCCCTTTAAATTAGCAAAATATTCTCTTTATGGACAGAGCAGTCTGTTGAAGATGTTGGAGCCATCCCAGTCTCCAGTTTATTTCTACAATAGTTCTGCATGGGGGAATGTTACCAAAGTTGCAGTCAAAGTAGTACATTGCAAAAGGAAATGGTGGCAGATGGCCCAAAGGATCACTGAAGCCTTAGTTACTGAAAGGCATTTTTCAGAGAAACATGAGAGGTGACTTTGGTTCAAGAATTCAGAAACAATAAAGCTGAAGTGGAATTTCTGTTAGTCATCAGGCAGGCTGGAGATGGCAAAATAAGCTGAGCAGGTTGGTTCTGTCTTCTTTTTATCCTGCTGTAATGTGAATTCTTAACCCTCATAAAGCTGTTTATATTTTGCATAGCATACTTTCAGAAGAGGGATTAAATCATGCTTGTTTTGAGATAAGTGTGAAGTTCCACTAGAGATTCTTGGTTTCTTTATTAGGAGAAGGCATGCAGCCTCTCATGTAAGGCAAGGCTGTGTATGGTATGTCTGCCTTAGGGGCTGAAGAGTTTACTGCAGCTCTGGCTCAACATGTGAGCTTCTGCTTTAACTCATTTATAGTTTGGTTTGTGTACAGGGCTCCAGCAGAAAAACCTGCCAGGGTGTGGAACTGGTGTCTGGGACAATAAGACCTCTGACCCCCACCAGCCAAACTGATCTCCCCAGCCCAGCTAGGAATGCAGACTACAGTAAAGTCTAATGACGTATGTAGGGTGATAGTATTAGTAGCATGAAGTATGGTCAGCCAGTAGATTTCCTTATTTATTATTTAAAATATAGTAACACCTTTGGGGGTTTTTCTTCATAATATTTGCTATGAAAAAGATCAGCATAAATGTATCACAGATATTGAGGCAGATAATCTTCATCTCTGTAGAAGTACAAATCTTCATAATCACGTACTTGGGTTATCATGTTAAAATATTAATTACTTGAGAAAAGGTCAAATGCATGAAAAAGCAGGCTCAGGACAAGATAGTCTTCTGCTCTGTGTGTAGGCTTCTGCTGGGTAGGTATCGTCCTCTCCCAGGGAGGCCTTCATAACCCCACTTCCAAGAGTAGTTATCAGAAAGGATTTGAAGAGCCTGGAGAAAAACTGAGCGCTGTGCCCTGCAGCAGTGAAGGGTAAGCACATGCTGGGCTCCATTGCTACCAATGTAGCCAGCACATCAGGGGAAGTGACTGCCTCTGTTCAGCACACGAGACCTCAAGGCTGGGCTCCCTCATACAAGACATTCAGCTCGCGAAGTAAGTTTCCTGAAGGGCCATCATGATGGCTGGGGGCTGGAGCAAATGGTATGTCAAGAGCTGGTTTTAGTCTGGGGTAGAGAAGGCTGAGGGGAGTCCTTTTGCTGTTTCCAGTTGTGTAACAGGAGGCCGTAGAGAGGATGGAGAGATGTGCAGTGAAAGGACAAGTTGTACCATGGAAAAATTCAGTCCAATTACCTATTAGGAAACATTCTTCCTTAGATTGGATATAAGGAAGAAGTTCTTTACTGTAAGGGTGGTGAGGCACTGCAATGGGTTGCCCAGGGAGGTTGTGAATGCTCCATCCCTGGAGGTATTCAAGGCCAGGCTGGACAGAGCCTTGGGTGACATGGTTTAGTGTGAGGTGTTCCTGCCCATGGCAGGGGGATTGGAACTTGATGATCTTAAGGTCCTTTTCAACCCTAACTATTTCTATGATTCTATTTGTCCATGAAGTTGGTGAAAGCTCTAAAACAGGTTGCCCAGACAGGGTGTGGGATCTTCATCCTTGGAGATGCTCAAAACTCGACACAGCCCTGAGCAACCTGATCTAAATGTGAAGTAAGCCTTACTTACTTCACAGTGAGTTGCGAAGTGAGCTTCAGAGTTCCCTTCCAACCTTAACTGTTCTGTGATTCTGCTGGGAAGAGGAACAGTGCTCCTGTCTGGAAGAACAGTGGTGAATGGGCCATGAACAGGAAGGCAGGATCCTGACTGCTTCAGGAGACGGGTGTGGAGGAGAAAGGCTGGAAAATGTGAAGATTTTATAGCCTTTTCCTTTCCATGGTGTCCACAAATCTAGGAGTGTGAGAGCAAACATCTCCAGTACTATCTATACAATCACATCCCCTCCGTGCCCAGCAGCAGGTTTTCGTCTCTGAGCTACAGGGCACTGGTATAGATGTGCAAGTGCCTTAAATTCCAACTGCCGTAGTCTCACATCATAACGAACAGAGCAGGGTATAGCTACCCAGAGCTGATGACAGAATGTTTTATGGATGTGAAATTCAGTAAAGAGGCAAGATTGGTTTATAGTCTCTCATGGAATATAAAATAATAGAAACTTTTTTTTTCTGTTTTAAAAAGTGTATTTGAAATAACGCCAAGCAGATTGACTTGCTGTATTGCTGAATTCAAAGAACCTTTCTGAAGAATTTGTTCTGCTTGGTATTAGGAAGGATTTTTCAGCATGATTTAGTGGAGGACAAGCCTATATTCTTGTAAGATTAAATCTGTAATCAACCAGTCATATGAGGGGAGCTATAGGATGTTTTCAGAGGGTGAGCTTTATTGTTTAAACATATATCATTACATTGATATTATTATCCTGATGCACGCTATTATCCCAATATGGCTTCAGTTGAACTTCCTCAGTGTCAGTCTGACTGGGCCAAGGCAGCCTGCCTGCGCCAAGGCAGCCTGCCTGCATCCTAGTGAGCATCCAGATGGGGGCAATAATGCGTAAGAGCTATTTGAGAAATGGGCTCCTGAAGGAACTACCTGGTAGATAAGACCCAGTCACGTTGCAGGTTTAGGATGTGGTCATGATCATTGCTCACTTGGGGTGTGACAGGCACATTAGTGTTCTCTTTTTGTCTTCAGAAATGTCTGTAACCTCAGTAGGAGCTATGAAGATCTCCTCTTGCAGAGGTGCAAGAATTCATTTTGTAGTGATGCATTCTGTAACTCACACTTCTGTTTCTTCAGTTGTATATATGCAATTCCTTATATAGGTAATGTCTGCATCCCCAGAAAACTGTGTACCTACAGGAATAGCTCTGCCTTTCAGATGAAATGAGAAAGCTCTTCTGTTTACATGGCACTTCCTCTCCCTATCTACCAACTTGTGCCTGCTCTAACCCTTTGCTATCAGCCAGGATTTTGTCACTGTTCTGCTGAATTCTGTATTCTACTCCTTTACATGAAATGTGGTGGTAGGTAAAGATTTCACTGAAACAGGGTAGATGGAGTCCCCCTACCTTGCTGATACTTATTAATCTGTATTACAGAAGCAACCAAAAGTTTGCTAGGCGTGGTACAGCAGTAGATGTTAGCTTTTTGGGGCAAATACTGCTGTGTAAAAGGCAAGCATCAAAAGGAAGATAAAAGGCCAAAATGTTCTAGTTTAATAGTCCCTAGTAACATCTGTTCAAATGTCTCATATTCACAGTTCACTCTGTTTTAGTAGCTGTCAGGAATTTGCATGATTAGACATCAATAACATTTATTTCCTGCTGTACTGTCTTCCTCTTTTAAATAAAATTGGGAAATGTGAGATGCTGTTAATGCCTCAGGCCTCCAGATTCCTCTGGGTTTTAACTATTATCCACAGATGCTCACAGATTATTACTGGGAATTGTTCTGATGCTGAATTACAAAATGCACTGATGCATGAAATAGTCCCTAATCTTGTGTGAGTTGCATCACATTTATTAGGATATAATGCTGTTTCTTATTTCCATCTTCATGTTCATCTTCAAAGCTACTGCTGGACTTTCTTTGTGATTGTTTGTGGTTTTTACTGATCCTACCTCACATAGTCTTAAAGAGGAATTTTCATATATACACACATTTTAAGTTGTGTGGCTTTCCTAGCATGTATTTTAGTTTTACATTAAGTAGAATGTATTTTCACTCCTTCCATTAGTCACAGCAGTTTTGGAATGTCTGCGTTAAACCAGAATGAATTTTTGCCCCCTGTTCATAATGGCTTTGCTGAAGGCTGAAATAAATCTGAGTATTTAAATACAACCAACCCCATTTTGCAAAGTGTATAATCAGTACGTAAATGTGAAAGCGTAACTGCCCTTACTTTGAGGCAAGATATTAATTCCTGTCTTATATTTTAGCTTAGTGGGGTTTATGCAGCAAAACTTATGTCTCTCAAGCAGTCTCAGCACTGTACTCAATTACAGTGTTTTGTTTATCTCAGTGGTACTTCTGCCTAGCTTGGTTTCCTTTCTTCAGTCACTGTCTTGTCTTTGGCACCAGTTATCCCTTGATACCTTTGTCTGCAAGCTGATCAGCTCATCTTCCTGAGCAATTCAGTTATCATTGATATCACCCTTAAAATTAATCTTATCACAACTGTCCCTCCTGTACTGGGTGCAGCACAGCCAGTTTTGTGGATCTTTATGAGGCATGTAATGTCCACTTATCTGTTGTCTGACCTCTCATTATCCCCTGGCTGAGTTATACATGTAATAAATTTAATTCCCCTGCCACTGGACTGCATATGAGTACTAGCGTGCATGTGCAGTGCGTCCACATTTCTTCTTTTCATCCTTGCATTATAATTCCTAAGTCTGATAAATATTTAATAAAGCTAATCTATTTCCAGAAGAATATATTTTTAATACTGCACTGCTGTTCAGCCTTGTTTTCTAATAACCTTGGCTATATGTGTGTATCCATAAGCAGAGATAAGCAGGAATGTGCTACCGAGTCAGCTTTATTTCCCTTTCCCATACCCTTGCTGTCCGTGCTTGCTATGCCACTTCTATGGTGAGAGACTTGAAAGTGGATACTAACTAAAGCTTTCTGTTTACTCAGGGTTTTCTTTTTCTTTTCAGGTTTCAATTCTAGGCTGCCCTGATCCCAAAGTTCATGAGATTGCATACCAGTATGGAAAAAATGTTGGCATAGCTTTTCAGGTAGTGCCTTTGTTGAACTAAAGGGAATCTGAAATCTAAACTTTTTCAAACTGCCTTAGAAATCAAAAGTGGGCTGTCTTACTCATTTCTATACATCTTCTGTATTTAGCTGTCATATACAATTTGTAAATAATCTGTACATTTATCTGTTTCTAGCTAATAGATGATGTGCTGGATTTTACATCATGTGCCGACCATCTGGGGAAGCCAGCAGCAGCAGATCTCAAGCTTGGATTAGCCACAGGCCCTGTCCTGTTCGCTTGTCGACAGGTAAGTCAACAGGAGACTGTCCCCAAAACAAAGAGTGTGCGCTGCTCTTCACATCACAGAGGTCCAGCTTGAACACATCAAGTCTACACTGTAAGTGATGAGCATGTCCTAGGTGTTCAGGATCAGCTGGATTCAGTGTGCACACGCATGTGCTTTCAGAATGAGAAACACCTTCCTACAAATGTGCTGTCACTATGAAGCGTTTGTATGTATATGTATGTATATACTGGCCCAGTTCAAGTGCTTAACCTTTGCAGAGGGCCAGGGATTCAGAGAGTTTTTGCATGTTTTTTTCAGGTTATTCCTAGGTAGCTTCTTCCTTATGATCATCCCTGAGACATCTTGTTCTCTCCAGACTTGGCTATGTGTGTAGGCTTTTTGCCAAATTATGGGCTTTGTCTTCATCCTGGGGCCAAGAACTTAAATTTCTGCCTAGCTTTTAGGTGGGCACCTCTATTTATTAGATCTGAACTCTTCATTTCTTTGTCCTCTAGTCCTCTGCAGTTACAAATGTGGGAGCTTTCCCTTCTGAAATTTTAATACTAGTTTGGGTGAGAGAAAAAAGGAGTATCATAAATAGAATAAGCTTAAAATTGGTCAAGATTTTTAGTGGCTTAAAAATGACTTGGCAGAGTAGAAGGAAAGCAAAAGTGCCAGCAGCACCAAAAGAAACATTAGAATTGGTGCTAATCCATAAAAGGGGAAGAAACTGGTTTAATGCACCTTGTTCAAGCTTCTTGATTCATCTGAGGGAAGAAGATTTGGGACTTAAACCAGTCTTTCCTATCCAACTTCACAGCATGGTACAAAAACTGGCACACACAGTTCCAGTAGAGCTCTATAGTCTGTGATCTTGCACTAGAATTGCTCAGAGCTTGACATGGGAAAAATTTTAAATCATTAAACAAAAAAACCAACTTCGTATCTTCTCTTTCTTAAAGAGCCTGGGGTAGGAGGAGATGGAAAGTGTGCACGTGTCTGTTTCCTCAGCCTTTGGGCATTTACAAGGATAGGTAGCTCAGAGAAAGACAGGAAAGCAGACAAATGCATGTTGAGACCAATCTCCTCCATGTTCTCAGTTCCTCCCCACAGGCTACCCTGGGGATTCACAGACCTGTTCTTGAATCATTATTTCAGAATTTGTTGATAAGCAGCAGGATCTTGTTATTAATCAGCAACTGGGGAGTTCTCTAAAGAACAGTGAGAGACTCAGGTACAGAAAGAGAATGCTTTTGTGACATGGTTTGTGTGTTAAAGCTGCTTGTAGAGAGAAACAAGGACATACTCAATTTTGGCAGAGTGGGCGACACTTGATCGTCTTGTGGGTATTGAATATTACTTTTTTTTTTAATCAAAGCTGTTCTTTTATTCATTTGTTTGGGTTGGCTGTCTCCAACTTTCAACTCCATCTATCATTTAATTAGCTTTATGAGATAAATGAGTTCATAGTATGGAAATACAAGAAAAGAAAACCTGTCACTTCCATTGCAAGTTCCTCCTTGTTCTTTGTAGGTCAGTTGTAAATGCTTTTCCTCATATGTATCTTTGCTAGATGGGAAGTGTGCATTTTTGCATTGAAAGGTAACTTGACCATCTTCTGAAGTTTTCTGCATTAACCAGAAGGTTGCTTTGCTGAAAATTTCCTGTTTTCAAGCAAGTGGAAGAACAGCACTACAGGCTTAAGTAATACATACACCAAGTACGAGTGCTAAAAAAATTTAGAGCTTCAACAGATACTTTGTGCTGCTACTAAAAGATGCTTCGTCCTTTTGTAGCCGAGAATAAAACCTCCTGAATCTTGAAGATAGTCCAGATTGTAATTGGTAAATACAGGCTGTCTTTTCTGTTGAAACTAGTATTACTGCTATCCTGCATACCCTGAATATATCTGGTAATCCTCACATCATCTTCTTGACAAACATACTTTAGTTCTTAATGTGCTCTGGATCTTCTGTGACAGCCACCTTATCTTCTTGTCCTCTCTGTCTGAAACACATCTTTGTGTGTTAGAATCTTAAGGAGGGGGCTTTATATAAAAAATGTTTATATTGATGTGAGACCTATTTACTCAGTATTTTAAGTTAGTTCACTCAGTAAAAAAAATCCAAAA
The DNA here is from genome assembly GCA_009867235.2 of Psittacus erithacus. Lineage (NCBI taxonomy): Eukaryota > Metazoa > Chordata > Aves > Psittaciformes > Psittacidae > Psittacus > Psittacus erithacus. The sequence continues at coordinate 11,912 of WYDI02001425.1, forward strand.
CACCCATTTATTTTTTCAAGGAAATACACTAGTATATGCTAAGTCTAAAGCCACTCTTCAGCTAGTACAGCTGAAGAATGAGTGGTTGTTTTTGTTAAGCATTCTTGTCAAATCTGCAGAACTGCTAAGAATGCCTTTACGTTACAAGTTTGAGGATTTTTATATCCTTTAGTGTTTAAATATAAAAAGTGAATATATATATGCATCCTATATGATTGTAAATATGAATAATATGAAAATAGATTATATGAATATTGCAATTAAATTGTCATTACATGGGAAGAAAGCTAGGATCTAGAGAAAGCCAAGTATGAGTCACCAACAGACTTCTAAATGCATCTCCCAAGAAGCCTACCTGTGAATAACAGGGAAACGTCACAACAGGGATGCTACATCTTTGGTTCCTAACAAGCATGTTTGTAGATCTACAGTTTTAGGCCTAAAGGTGTGCAAGGAAAGCAGATTACTGTTTACAAGTGTATGGCAACAAAATAACCTTTGACTATTGTTGTGGTTTAAGCTTAGTCGTAAATTAGACAAAGCATGTTGCAAGAACCCATGACAACTATAATAACCTTTCAGACAGGACCAACAGACACCTTTCTTTTAAAGTCTTCTGCAGCATAGCTGTCTTGAGTTGTGGCCTTAGTTTATTAAGCTGCCAGGTTTTGCTATTTCTGGACTGCCTGAAGAAGGTGTCTGCATGTTTAGGAAAGACATGCGGTGACTTTCTTAGACAACTGATTTTAGTTATCTACTTGATTTGTAGGGAATTGAGTGTGCAGTACTAAATGCAAATTCTATGTGAACAAAAGTAACATACATTACAGTTGTCACTCTTCTCTTATAAAAATCTTTCCTGAGCTTTTCCTGTGTCTATAAAATACCAGACAAATGCAAAGCATAAGTAGAAGTAACAGTTAAAGGTATCATGAAGGGTTTTACAGGTTAAACTGCACAATCCAGCTATAACAAACCTCCTGGGTTTGCTGTGGTACATGTGGGGGAAGAGGTGTTTCTCCGATGTGTCACATTTATCATCATTTGTGAGGTAAGAATACCTGAACAGATTACACACCTAGAAGTATCACTGGATTATCTGCTCAACATGATGAAAGGGCAGGTTTTAACTTTCCCTACAAGCTGGTTGCAGCCAGGGCCAGACAGTTTAAGTTTTAAATGCTTGGGCTTTACTGAACTACAGTCCTGTGCAGATCACAGATATCTACCTATAGCTATATCTATAGTAACACCAGTGGCAAAAAGAGGTCTCTACTTTGGTTACTTTTTTACCTTGGCATAGCAGGGTGCAATAAATTCACAAGCACTACAAAACCTCCTTTGTTTGTGCTTAGTTTCCAGAAATGAATGCAATGATAATGCGAAGATTCAGCAAGCCAGGAGATGTTGAACGTGCTCGGAAGTATGTGTTGCAGGTAGGTGTCGTGGTTTAAGCTTAGTTGTAAATTAGAAAACCATGTAGCCTGCTTGTTGCCCCCCCCCCCGGTCCTCTCCCCCTCCCCGCTCCTGGAGGGATGGGGAGGAGAATGGAAAGGATGTAACTCCCACAGGCTGAGATAAGAACAGTCCAGGAACTACAGTATAACACAAACCACTGCTGCTACCACCAATAATAATAATGATAAGGGAAATAACAAGGGAAGAGAATACAACTG